>MJUU01013666.1:44140-123236 GCA_002080025.1 Modiolus philippinarum | reverse complement strand
TATTTTATTTTGTCGTCAAGCAATTATGTGTTCTGCACAAATGTGACGTACACTGTCGAATTTAACAGAATATGTATCAACTACAAATTACACATTTTGTACAAACACTATAAAAAGGATTTGAAGGCCTGCAATACTTTTTACTCTGATGAATAGATATATTATTACTGTCAATAAAGGGAAGTCAATTCCACGTCGAAACTTTTTGTGTCATTAGAACAATAACACATGTTGAAAGAAAAGACAAGAAAGGAGTAGATATTGAAGGTCTCCCCGATATGTTATTGTTAACAGATGATTATTCACCTGATTCAGGGTCTTCCCATACACTTATACCAAGAGGATGGAAATTTGAAATCGGCGGTTCGATTTTCAGCTCGGTTATTCTTTCCTTCTGATCGTTGAAATTAAATATAAGAATTCGACCTGTAGCTGAAGGTAAAAAACCCTGTAAAATCAACGTTTTATATTGATTACATTACATTTAAGGTAGATAGACACTAATGTTCATCTCCATGAAATTTTGTTAAAAGTCGGCTCAACTGAAGAACTAATCATACTTACTTGAAATCTGTAATAAAAAGTATGGGTCACCATGCTTGATTTTTCTAGAACTGATGTAAAAGTTTGCTCACTTTTAGTCATTTTGTCGTCTGTTTTTACATAGAATGCACGGGAAAAATATGAAAAGGCAATTTTCAGCTAAATAAAAATGAACCTTTTTTCCATGAGAATTTTATATGTTTTTGTAAATAGATAGTTTATGATATGATCTCTTGGCTGCGACGAAAAAATGTATATGTCAACATGCTTTTAACGGAGATATTTTACAAAGTTTCCGTAATAAACATTATTTACGGGAAAAGGGAGTTAATTCGCGGCAAAATGGTCTAGATATGACGTTTCATATTAGTCAATCAATTATGACGTCACAAAGGAAAACTTGTCAAAGGACTGTTCCGGCAAGGAAATCAAACCAAACCCGTATTTGACTTGTATTTTTCTAATGCGCGATTACACTGCGCAGCGCAACAGTGTCTATCTACCTTAAAAATTATTCAAAATATCTCATTTTCTCAAATATCCTATATCACTGTAACCTTTGTCTCAGATATTCAATATCCCGGTAAACGTTGTCTCATATATCCCATTTCCCTTTAAGCCATGTCTTAAAAACCAAATTTCCCATTTATGAGAGTAATCAAATATTTTTGTGTAGGTGTGATACATGTACAAAAAAAAGAGAGATCTTTCTTCATACTGATAATTAGCGGCACCTAAGATTTCATTACATTCTATTTTAACAGAAATATGACTTTCCCCAGCGTGCATTTTACGTTTCAATTTTTTTCTAGTTATTGTCACAACTTTATAGTGGATATTTACATTGAAAAATATTTAAGGTTGATTTCAGGGGTGTAAAAAAGTAGTAAAAATATCGGTTTATGTTCATGAAGATAAACAATTCATGGTCATTTCTTTTTGCTGTCAAAAACTTTTGTTTTCAAAATTTGAATGCATTACTGAGAAAAACAAAAGTTACAACAAAAGTCTGAATCGATCAAAGGGAGAGAACAGTAAGAAAAATCTCTATAACATACGACAGATTCAGGGAAACAACCCAACACAGAACTTTTTTGGCAAGCCGTCATATTCCCGACTTTGGAACGGGCATTTTATAGATAAAATGGTGGGTCAAACCAGGTTTAATGATGCATCAACCTCCCGCTTATATGACGACTGAATATAGCTTTTGTGTGCCCAGATTGTGTTAAATGTCAAAGCCATAGCATTGTCAAAACATTGAATTTTTTTCACACAGCTGAAATTTTTTTGTCGTTCGATATACAAGAATTGTCTTATACAGGTATTTTTTTTATGTCGCTCGGTGCACAAATCACACTAAAGTGACATAAAGAGAAACCCCAAAGAAGAAGCCACAACTTAAACAAAACCGTCTTCAATAAAATTGGAAATTGGAATTGAATATTTATCGAAAACTGTCGAAAAGAACTCAAATATTTTCAGTTTCCTAATGTACATAAAAAATGACATAAAAACAACAGCTCTTGCCTAATGCACATTTGTTCCGAATTGTGTAAAGTTACTGACTAGTCTTCCTCTACCACACTTTAAGATTTGAGAAGTACGGGCTTTTACAGCGAAAAGTCAGGCAAAAGTAAAGACAAAACGAAACTTATTTATTAATGTGGACAATCTCTATTGACAATACAATGGTATGCCCGAGACTGAATTGACAAAATGATAAGGTTGAGATAGAAAGACAAAACATCAAACAAATACTTCTATAAAACAATCCTTAACTGTTGTCCTAAAACTGCTTAAAATAATGAAAGATTCCCGAATAAACTTGGTAGGGACAATTGAAACCACTTCCAGTTGTAAACATTTATTTACTTTACCGATGATATAAAAGTCAGACCATCTGGTAGCGTGGTCAAATCTTCTGATCCGCCGGCATCTGTAATTATCACAAAGGTCATTAAACAATATATATAAGAACAGTAAGCCCTTTGTGCTATATATTTCGGCTATGGTGTACTAGAATCTGTCACATTGATACACTCATATTTTTAAATTTTTGCATTTGTTTTGTTTGTTTTTTTTGTTTGTTTGTTTGTTTTTTTTTTTTGTTTTTGCTATTTCTAAATGTTATTCTGACTAACTGTTTATAGTGTCCAGATCTCACTATTTTAGTATGCAAAATTTTCTTGCAGTGCCTCTTTGTTTATACATGTATGCTGTTATTGTCTTCTTTAGTGTTTCTGTCGAGCAATAGATGACAGCGATTGTAAGAAGACTTTGCCTGTCAATTCCATGTTTGTTGACGACACCTCATCAATGAGTAAATAGAAATTTTGTTGTGGCATGGTTCGACATCTAGCAATGAATTCCACTCAAAGCGGTGCTAGGGGCCGTCTTGAACTTCTTAGGTGGTATGAGCAAAGCTCATTGGGAATTCAAGATAAAGAACAACGCTAAAAAGCATTGTTGAAGTGTTCTGATTTGCCATTTATTGCATTTACCCCATATTCATTCATTGTCTACTACCAGACAAGGTTCAATGCGTATATTCTTGCTCGAAACGCCTACACAGACATTTTTAAAAGTTAAATATTAAAGGCACCGTGGCTTCACCCACACAAAGATTGTATCCAAAAAAAAAAAATATAGGCCGCAACATTTGTTCCCAATCTGAGTGCATATAGTGGTCATATGTATAAAATGATTTCCTTGGAATTTATCATGAATTTCGAGGGATAGTTCAATTCAAAAAGCTTCTGCTAGGAGCATGTGGAAGCAACACGCTTTCCTTCTTGTATGTTAGTTATGCCAATTAATTGAGCAGAACACAACAGTGCACATGTACAGCTGTTTCCATGTTGTACAATACCTGCTCCTAATAGTTCTTTACAGGGACCTGGATAATGCTTATATATTATATCATATCTCTCATACTGCAACCGAGGTCTGTGAATACAAACAAAAAAGGATCTTTTAAAACACATGACGCAGAAAATGAACATGATAGCCAGTTTTACCTTTATGAGAGTTAGCTTTACTTTATATCCTGTTTATAGGGCTGGAAATAGTAATCAATTTCACAACTCAGTGATACAAAAAAAAACGAAGTTGCATAAAAACAGTAAAAATTTCGTCATGCTGTACATGTGTTTCAAAGAGTAACCTCTCATCAGCAACATTAACATCAAATAATATGGAAAGCCTGAATCCAAAAGTAGTCCAAAAAGAAGAACTCATTTAAAAACATATCGAAAAGGAAGCCAAATCCAGTACGGAGGATATCTACCGAGTGCTATACAAGGAATAAAGCATCAGTATTTTTAAGTGGTTAGAATTTAGATGAAAACAGTAAATTTCTATAACACGCCAAGTAAAATTTTCATGTCAGACAAGTCTGAGTATTGGGCTGGTGAATACACTCGGGTACTTCTGGTCCACCAGCGGTTGCATCGACCCAATGGTCCAAAATACAAAAAAAAAAATACCAAAGTTGCATTAAAAATATTATTGAGAACATTTATTTATACGTCCGTCTAATGACGGACGTATTTTGGTGTGCGATGTCCGATGGTCTGTCCGTCTAATTCACATGTCGCACTCTAACTTAACAAACCTTTTTCTAAATCACTTCAAACTTTGTTGAGATATGGATATGATAGTCTGATCATTTGTATTCCTTTTCGTGTACTTTTGATTTTTCTTGCAAGAGTAAGGGACTTTATTCATCAAGTTGATACAAGTTTTACAGGTAGCTCTCTCACTTGACAACCATTTGGCCATTTTACTTCAATTTTTGAAGAGTTAATGGGTAACAAATAACAAAATACCGAATTTACTGTTAATATATTTTCTTCATATGCCCATTTCTATAATTTACAAATGTATGTCTAATGAGTGCAGATCAAACCAAAACCTTTGGAAGTCCATAAACCGAAGACGCGAAAAGGCTGATAGAGAACAAATTACCAAAATGATCTAAATAGAAAAGCCAAAATCTAGCTAAAGACAGAGCTATGCATGAGGGGTATAATGGCCTTACGATCTTTATACTTTTTCGTCAGTTTTAAGGCATTTTTCATGTCACGTTGTAACTTGGCAGCCTTTTGCATTTTTTCTTCAAACTTTATAGAGGTATTGAGTAAGATGACCCCATAGCTTGTATTTTTCGTGAAAAATCGATTTTTCTTGCAAGAGTTATGGGACTTTATTTTCATCGTCAATTTTAAGGCAATTTGGTGACCTGTTGCGTTCTTACTTTCTTGACAACCCTTTGGCCAATTCATTTAAAACTTTGAACAGATATTTATTTAAGAGATATTAACCTTAATTTACAGTTATAGGTGCATTCAAAATTGAAAACCTCTCAGATAAATCACTAAAAAATTCGATTGAGTAACGACGGGCGTATCATGCGACTTGGTGTAGCTATTTATTCTAGTATAATATTTTAAGCGATGAACAATTTTAACTCAACATCTTACTTCTTACTGACAATGTGACAATAGCATGATCATGTTATTTCACTGAGTTCTATCAGACTTTTATACTAGTGTGCTTCTCTTCCATAATCTTTCAACGCATGTAACGTGCATCTAATGATATTTACTAGACTTGTTGCTTTGTTATTTGTTATCAACAAAATGATAAAATTAATGTTAAGCGAATTAAGAGCTTCAAAAATACCGAATGTAGATTTTGCAAACGTAACTGAATATGTAATCTTATCATCTAGTGTTATTATGTATTGGGAGCTTTGTAAGGACCCATCTGTTCTAAGCTGGTTCTGACTTTCCCTGTATGCTAATTGTTCCCTATTCGCTCTTCAGTACAGCGATCCCCTATAAATTGTAATATAATGTACAGTATGTAGAACAATAATACTACATTAACCTTATCATTATTTAGTGAAGTAACAATTTATATATCTAGATAGAGATAGAAAATCACACAGTTCAAATTTTCAAAAAAGAAAAAAAAACTTATGTGTTTTCTTCGGCCTTTAATGTTTCACAATCGAAATCGCCACATCTTTTTAAAAATTCTTTTTCAAATAAATAAAAAATTCTTTTATTTTCTTTTCTGATATGTAGAAAAACTTATGGATGCTGAACAAAACAAGAGTAAGGACAAAGTTCAATCCATAATAATTTTCTTCATTTATCTTGTAACCAAATACGATTGTTTTCAAATTAAATACATGATTGTCTATTTTAAGGATACTGAATAAAAGTTTCATTGTTTCAAGAATATATTGAAATATTTGCACTCTATAAATAAATGATTTTCAATGCCATTTTTCAAAATTTTTCATTTGTTTTATTTCTACCTATTCATAGTATTAGGAAATAGTTAATGTTGTTTGGTCTTAAGGTAGTAGACCCGGGGTAACCCAAAAATGTTCCACAAATTCAATTTTCTATACATTTGCAGTATGAAACAAATAAATATCAATATACTTCCACAAAACATTTTGAAATGTTTCACTGTAAGATTTTTTATTTATGGTTCAAGGAAGCATCCCTATCTTAAGGGTCTTTAATTATGTTCAGAAATCAACACGAGGCATATACTCTTTTACTGAAAATAAATAAAAAATAAAACCAAATAAAAATTGGCATAAATAAGCCCAGAATTGCAAAACTGCTTCACAGAAACTTGTAGACTTAAATACAAGATAATAATGGTAATAGGGATGCATTAAGTGTTGGTTTACAGTACAAATGAAATTACATTGTCAAAACATTACTGAAAACACAGCTTCATTCAAGTTCTTCTATATGAAAATCCTTTCATTCAATTTTCGCCAAAAACTCAGAATGAAAGATCTTCCACATATATAACTTATATCAACATTTCAGAAAAAATTCATCGTGCCGTTTGTTTCACAATATTATGAAAACTGTATCAAAAGCCTTAGTATTACTTACAACTGGACGTAAAGTAGAAAGAATTATCTCCCCTGCGAAATATCTGACATTCAGCAATTTTAATATTTTAAGATACAACATAGAATCTAAATATTTTTAGTCAGGTATCATGCTTTATTAAAGGAGTGTATTTTCATATTAATATGGATATCTTATTTCTATTTATGATAACTATTATTAATCTTGTGTTTTAATCATACCAATAATAGCAAAGTAATTCTTATGTAAAAAGGAGTTATCTCCTCCTATCCAAGGTCTACTACCTCGAAATACTTCCATATGGTACTACAGAAATACGTTATTAACTTAATAAATAAAGAATTGTTTAGCATTACTAGACAGGTTTCTTGTTATTTCGAATGCAAGGACCCGATAAAAGAAATAAATTATAACTATAGCATTACAAACATTATTTAATTAGCACTTTTGTTTCCTTGTATAAAGTAAAGAAATATACCTGCTCTGTAATATATGATATTACACAGTTGATCATAATAAATCCAGAAATTGCAGGGTAACGGTGTGCATGCCACGCCCATTCCACACCATTATTAGATACATCACAACTTTTTAAATTGTCATCATTGACTTAAATCATGTCAAAAGAATGTAATAAAACATTTATGGCACTTCTATACTCTATCAACATGGGGTTTAACGGAGCGCAAAAGATAATATTGAACTCGGGTAAACCCTCTTTCAATATTACTTTATCGCTCTGTTAAATGCATATGCAGACACAACATTCACCGTAACTTCGGTATTTAGTTATTTTTTAAACCATAAGTATATTGATCTCGTAGAAGTGCCATAATTGTATAATGGAAAACAGTAAACCTTGCAATGGCCGAAAACTACAACCACAGTATTTTTAGTGTACTTTCGCTTTGGTGATATTTTCACAGAGCATGGTTGATAGCAAACTAAAAGTTGAACGTACACGTAACTGAGAAACTCAAAGTCGTCTTCAAAATTATGCACGTGTTTTCGTGTGTAGAATTATTATGTAGATTTGCAATAATATTAAACAATTTACTTACATATACCGGTAGACGTGTATTACAGTTATAGCACTTATTAACACTGTAACAACTTGGAAAATCATTTCCGCTTTTCAGCTGAAAAATACAATGAAGTACTTATTTGTCTTAACATTTTTTTCTGAAGATTCATATTGATGCGACATTATGCAGGGAATATAATAAAGTTTATGTAAAATAACAAAATATCAGAATATAATATTTAGAATCTGCATGTATCCATATCGAAACTTAACCATATCTCATGTGTTCAGATAAAATCACATATATCTAAAAACAAAACAACTGACGAAAAACTAATATGGTACGGTTGAAAAACAACATCTCTGCATGAGCACAAATCAACCAAAGTTTCAAAAAAGACATTAAATGCTGCAGCAATAGAACTTCAAATATTTTGTTTTGCTGTTAAGGTGTATTTAAAAGCAAGATATTGATATTTAGTATGAAAAAGAAAGGAAATAGGGTAAATGTCAAGGAGACAACATCTCATATCCAGGTTAAAACGACCCAAAACAAAACATCTAGGGGTCACCATATGGTCTTCAACACAGTGAGGAACCTCACACCGTATAGTAAGCCCTAAATGGCCCCAAAAAGGTAAAAAAGTGAATAAATCAGTGTTCGCTGAAAACAAGTGTAAATTAAGTAATTCTTATTTGTCATGTACATTTAGGAAAATTAAAATCAAAATTATTCAAATTGCCTTTTTCATATATTTTTTAAGTACAAGTGACAACACTGGCTTGCCATACATGCAAACATATACTACACGTGATTAAAACGTCCTTGTGTATAAAACATTCTTAATATTAAAATGTTTGCATGTTTTACATGTATTTTAAATACTTGTAATAATATGAATATGCACAGCATTTCAGTATTACCGAGTAATGTTATCTCCTCAAATGTGTACCATTCACCTAAAGTATGGTTTGGCATGAGAGACATATTTTGTTATCAGTATATATGGACAGTCTACCTGAGTTGTAGTAGGTAGATTTAAATAACAAGTACATCAACTAAGCAAATGAATCGATTTTAGTGCTACAAGTTCCGGTTTCGATTTCCGGAGTTGACATAAGAGAATTTTATAAGGAGAATCGGGTTTTTCCGGTTACCAACACAAATCCCATGATGGAACTGACTGTATTTGTTGAGAGTTATATACAAGTACAGGACATACTAACTGCATTTAAATAGTAAGTGAACAGACCGAGATAATGGATTGAATTTTTAGCTTACTCGGCTGAGGCGGCTGGCTAGAGTGATAAAAATCCCAGGTTCGATTCTCGGTTGTGACACAAGAAAGTTTTATAAGAAAAACCATGCTATCCGGTTACACATGTATCAACACTTGATCTCACAAGACCTTGTATACAAATGTAATTAATCGATTGGCAGAGATGTATGTTTAGTCCTGTTGTATAGTAAGCAATGATTATACAATTATTGAAGTATTGCAATAAACTAGTAGTTTACATAGCCATGGCTTGTTTTTCATTCACAAATGAGATCATATAGTTGACCACTAGTTAGCCACATTCTTGTACAATGTTGGTATTCTCAAAAGTGTTCATTATCCAGTATACTTCGTCCATTTTTAATCTGCAAATGAGAAAGCATAATGGTTTATCTTCAGGTAGAAATGGCTAAAAACGTAGTTATAGCGAAAATATACGTGCAGATTTTATCACTCGGGGAAGACAAAAGTAAAGTACTGAATAGTATAAATCATTTATTCATCAATGTTGAAGTACATGCACATGTAGAAAAATTCTTGACAAGGCCAATCATTGTTCAAACTACTCAGCATTTGCATTTAAAGTCTAAACTTTTTGTGGGGTAGCGGCAGAAATGATCGCATTTTGCATCGAACTGAACAATTTTTGCACATTTACACAGTATATAAAGATGTACAAAGTATAGCGAGACCAACTGAATTGCAATCTGGCAGATGTACGCTTCATAGGTAACAAATTTAAGCTATTGAGTAAAAACTTTGACAAAACAAATAAAAAAAGAACTNAAAAAAAAAAAAAAACAAAAAAAAAAAAAAAAAAAAAAAAAAAAAAAACAAAAAAAAAAACATAAAGCACTAGCAGTTTGAACCCTTACAAAGGGTAGCCATTTTCTGCTCTAGTCATGTCACCCGTCATGAAGCCAATCACAATATGATGTGGAAAGATCTGTAGTGCGACTTATGGTAAATGTCCCTTAGACAAAATCAATTAGGATCCATGCATGAGAAGTCTCTAATCTTCAAACAGTACCATGTTAACGTAAACCTTTGTGGATTGCAGATATTTTATATCCTCCAGGTTTGAATCTGAAATGATGAAAATTCTCATTTGTGATTAATTTCTGGCAAAATATTGAGTTATTGTCGAGAAATGAGTGTTATAATGCAAAATTATGATAAAATTCATGCAAAATTGTCACGCAAATTACAGATTTTGTGTTTTCTGAGTATTTGATGCGAACATAGACAGAAATTGACAAGTTCATTAGCATTCGACCGAGTGGTAACAAATAACAAAATACCGAAGTGAATATTTTTTTTTTTTTATTTTTCATTTCTGGAAAAAAAACAATCGATACGCTTTTCACAATATAATTATATGACACCTATCTATAAATATCAAATAATATGGATAAAACAAATTCGGTCATGTCCTTCACCTCAGTTGATATCAATAATGATTAATTTTCAAAAACACAACGCACATGGCAAAAATTAGTTAAACGCCTATTTGTACATAGATATTCGATGGCGTTTTACAAAATTGAAAAGGTAATCGTTACATGAATATAGGCATACAAGTATATACATAACGTATGTGCATATATTGAAAAGGCATACATATCATGTTATAACATGAGACATCCAAAGGAATAACAATACATAAAAAAGGACAAAATAGTCCTCAAAATAGAATAATTTTAACTGACGCTAAAAAATGTCAATAGACTTACTGCTAGCAGGAATTTATTCCAAACTTTGCACCAATTGAGCCAAAACTTCTATCAGAGAAAGTACACTGTGAATCTTTAGGAGTTAAAAGATTAATTAAATATGCAGGTTCATTGCCAACCGAACAATATGCATATATGGTAGCATCTTAAAACTAATCCGCGCTTTGCTTGGAATCTCATTACAAGTTTTGCAAACATGTTTTGAATGTGTTGAAGCTTTAATAACTCATTTTGAAAGATACCATAAAGAATTCCGTTAAAATAATCCAAATGTAATATTACCAAAGATAATACAATCGTTTCAGTGGCATCTTTTGACAAATATTTCCAAATACTTTTGATTCTAATAATAATTTAACATTGCAGTTCTACACTTTCTTTTAATATGTTCTTTAACATTTAGGGTTTCTTCCAAAAAGCTTAAACTGAAGGTATCTTATACAATAGCATCTCCACATATACTTATTTCTTTAGTTTTACGGATAACTGCGATCGGCTCCAAAACAAAATAAAGTCCGTCTTTGAATTGTTTATTCTCGGTTTATTATGGTTCATCAAATCGTTTGTAAGCGCAATTCTGTAGTTCTTGTATGGTAGTTGTTTCTGTTTCTGGTGTTTGCTTTGAATTTTGTGTTCGTGGTGTGGCCATCCGCAAATCTATACACATTAATAAATGGAGGTATAATGACAAAAATTGTATTTGCGTATGTCAAGAACAACAAGGGACCTAAGCAGCTTCCCTGGGGGACACTGCATGCAATGCAGATCCATTTGTACAAGCCTATTTGTGACAAATGCAAGCTTTTACGTTATAAATACCGCAAAATGTGCAGTTATTATATCTCATGTGTCAAAAGGGTTTAACTTAAGAGGACAAGTAGAAAACAGCTATCAAGATCATTTGACAAAATTTTGCACAATTGAGTGCCTAACAACAACGAGAGCTGCTGAAGTTGCCTACAAGTGACAATGGCAGACAATTTACGGCTAATCATATACTTGAACTTAAACATTTATTGCCTGAGCTCATTGTATTTTATTGGAAACCACGTCTACCCCACTTGCGGTATAGAGAGGTCAAACGGTGACGTCCATCATATGATAATGACTTGGATACCGTATAGTGGGAAATTTTGGAGGGGTAAAATGTTTTGCGGATTTAGTCTAAGATCAGGGTGTTTATTTTTTGCGGTTTGGAAATTTGGTAAAACTTATTAAAAAAAAAAGGTTAGATAATGATTTTATTATATCTGTAAAATACACTTAAGTCATAAAACACTGTAAAAGTATCAGCAGATATAATACGAAATTACAATTACATTGTCGCATTTTTTTCAATAAGTTTAATAAAAAATTCCTGCTGCGTAAAGGCGTTAAATACGATTTTAGATTTATTAGAAATGTAATGTCGCAACTTCACAAAGACCTTTAATTATTGAACCAGGTATGTCAACGGGCTTAAGAGTGAAATGTCAACACCATAATATAAGCAGATGAAACATTTTAAACATTTTACACATTTTCATCACTCTACAAATATTAAAAACTCTGCAGCACCTGATGGAGAAATTTACCAATGGTATTTGTACTGCCACCCGGAAAGAGGACATCAAAGGACGGCAATGGAAGCATTGTTCCTTTGCTTGTTTTACCGTGTATTTAAGAGAATTTGTCTCATGGGCATTTACTCCATATCCTTTCATTCACCATCTACATCGGGCTATTTCATCTTCTAAGGAATGTCTGCACTGAACTTCAACTGCACTATCCACCAACAACATTTTACAAAGGTAACAAGACTGCCACACAGTATGCCATCGGGCCATTCTTCTCTGTTATTGAAATCAAAGGTTGTTTTTTTCAGTTACACAAAGTGTATATTGTACAAGCTGCAATCAACAAGGCTGGACACCAAAAACAAAGAGGGTCGGAGATTCATCGACTTATTAGAAAAGCAGCAGTACTACCCCTTGTATCACAGGCCAAAGTAGAAGAAATATAGTTTAAGGCATTTGACGACATTTAGAACTCTGACTCAACAGCCAACATAACGCCATTTACGGACTACATGACAGCGTACAGGGTTGATTTCGGTGCCACATTTAAATATTTTCAAATAACTTGACCAGCAAATCAAACAACAACAACTCAACAGAGAATTGTGTGTATTTTAGTATATAGACACGACAGCATATTTTTTTAAATTGAACTAATTATTAACTGTATGTGATAAAAAAGAGTTGTAATATTACATTTAAATGTGGTTATGCATGAGTTATTACATTTTACTTATAGTTTCTACATGTGTATGTATGTATGACAATTGTAATAACAAATATTATGTTGTTATATTATGTTCATTGACAGAGATATGACAATGTCCTATGCATTAGAAATATATTTCAGCATTTTCCCGTTTTGATCTTCTATTTGGCACATGTTAAGGTCAAAATGTGGGTTCAGATGTTGTAATTCATAGTATATTCTTGACTAAAAAACACTTAATTTTTTCATGAGAAATCATATCATTTATTCAGCAACAAGGTAAAAGGAAGGCATTCAGTATAATAAAAAACATACTGCCTTCAGTGGAGGGTGTTATGGTAGATTACCACACGAAGAAAAAATATCGCATGAAGAAAAATATCACCCGAGACAGCGTCGAGGGTGATATTTTCTCTTCATGTGATATTTTTTCAAAGTGTGGTAATCTACCATAACACCCTCCACTGAAGGCAGTATGTTTTTTATTATACTGAATGCCTTCCTTTTACCTTGTTGCTGAATAAATGATATGATTTCTCATGAAAAAATTAAGTGTTTTTTAGTCAAGAATATACTATGAATTACAACATCTGAACCCACATTTTGACCTTAACATGTGCCAAATAGAAGATCAAAACGGGAAAATGCTGAAATGAAAAAATGAAAATAAATTTTTTTCTAAGAAACAAATAGTATAATGCTGGGATTTATGATTTCATGGAACTGTTGGCTGAAAAAGAGTTTGTATGTTTCGGGTAATTTGCAGAATTCACAACATTTAGGTCAACATTTGATGATTTGGAAACCCTTCAAACACAGTCAAAACATTTTTTCTGCCTAATGCTCATGGAACACAGGCACTTGTTCCATAAAAAAAAATTTCAGCCCCTCCCTCCCTTCTTCCAGAGAAGGAGGGACTGACATTTTATATGAAACAGAAGAGAGGAAGGGACTGACATTTTTTTTATGAAGCAAGTATTTACTGGTCTACCTCCGGCGACAGCACGTTTTTTTTCATAGAGTTGCTGTCTTTTTTATCTAAAGATTCTTCAGCTGTCTCTACAGACACATCTGCAAATACCATAATTTATGTTAGCGACAGATAATTACATAAATCATGAAAATGAAGAACTGTCTGCTTCAGCTAAAGTCAGTAAATAGGACAAAATACTAATCGGTAAATCTCGGTCGGAGATGGTGATATTTTCCGAGTTCGGCAAAATTCGTTCTCAGCATGTGATATTATCCGAGTTCGGCAAAATTCGTTCTCAGCGTGTGATATTTTCGTTGCTATGCAAAAATATCACATATTGCTAGGGGAAGCCTATGATATTTTCGTTGCTACGCAAAAATATCACATGTTACTAGGGGAAGGCGGAGCAAACAAAAAATACTGCAAAATACCACATTGAGGAGAACCAATGAAATGACTGGATTTTATTAGAAATTTGCATGAAGTATAATTATATAAAATATCAAATGAAAACAGTTTTTTTTTCTATATTCATATAATTTGCTTGTAAACGTTATTTGTAAATGGCATTATCAAAAATTACCGACCAGAATTGTCAAAAGCCAAAGTCAAAATGCAGGTGGAAAACAACCGGAAAAATTGTACACCGTAATGGTCCTGACTTGGTACAGGCATTTAAAAAAATGGTGGGTTAAACCGATTTATGGTGCGCCTGACCTTCCCTTCCTTTGCGGCTGTGTCCGATAGCAACTCAGCAATTGCTATTGACAGCTCGTAAGACAGTGAAATGTTCATTCCAGTACTAACTTCTCTAACCTTCAAACAAGAACAAAGTGAAAGTTTGAAAGCCATCCCTTTGAACACAGATATAAAAACTGCAAATTTGTATAACAAACGTCAAGACAAAGACAAAATTATAAATTACCGTGTGATATACAAGACAACACAAAAAAGCACTGACATTAAGACTGACAAACAGCAATGGTTCTTACTAGGAACGGTCATTTCAAAAGAAATTGCGGGTTAAACCAGTTCTTATGGTGCGCCAAACCTTCCCTTTCATTGTGGAAGTGTAAGGTAGCTACTCAACAGCAATAGCTATTGAAAATGGAAAGTAACTAGAAAACATGAGAGGACTTTATAAACATAAGTGGATGATATAAATCGGATAATGGTTTTTTATGAAATAAAAACGATATGCTAGGCTATGGAATAGCCTTGGATAGAAAATTGCGTGTTATATTGACAAGGGTATGGTGGCTTATGATGTATTTGTATACTCAAATCAATACTTGAAGTAAGCCTTTCTCAGTACTTCATTTTAATTTCTTCTATTGGTCTGCACATGTGATAAAACAGTCACTGATTCGATCAAACCTCTCATTTTTTGCCAACAGCAACTCAAAGTAGTTTCGTGTTTTTGTTTTTTTGTTTTTGCATTCTCCTAGAGTGTTGCTTTTTTTATCTTTTATCCCTCAACAGAGACAAACTTTATTAACTAAAATGTATCCATGTATTGAAGCAGTGTATTTGTGTAAATGCTTTCTAGCAGTTCTGAGCATTTAATACTTCAGCTATGGCTTCAGGGTTCACAGACAATCCTTACAACCAATGTAACTGAGAGGTTTTTCTAGCGCAGCATGCTATGACCACAACATGTTGACAACAAATAAATACGCACCTAGTTAGTACTTGCTTAATTTAATGTGATTGATACAATAATAAACCTTTTACAGCACACACAAATAAACACCGGTAGCTCTTTATTCTTCCGCAAAAAAAACGCAATTCTATCTCTTTCCACCTTTCGTACTCCATTGCCTAAGTATCTCAACAAACTACAATCACGCTTTGTTTAACACGATTGAAAAGTGTTTTATAGTATTTATATATTATTGATTATTGCACAATACCTCATCTTTATTTATTAACTTCTGGTTTTAAATTTATACATTACTGTTCTTATTCTTTTTATCATATCTATATTTATAAATCTGGCCAAGCGATATTGCAATACCAATCCCATCATCCTCTACAAACCTGTTCCCAGTACCACCTATAGTAAATGTTTATAATACTTTTCAACTTCCACAAGGAAACAGAAAATTAAACCCCGCCCCGTTTTATCAGGACGAAACTGGACGCCATTTTGATTTTCGAGAATCTGAAATTCCTATTGGTCAATGATCTTCTGTGCATGCGTTCTCCTCACTGCGCAAGCGCACTCATCACTTCCCCCAAGAACTATCTATATAGCTAGGCTATTCCATAGCCTAGCTAAAAAGAAAATGATCATCCCAGTTTTATGTACGAAAAGAATATCTTGAATCAGAGTTCGTATCGAAACTTCATATTTTTTCCACAAGGAACTGATATTGTTTAAAGAATTTTTAATGATCGTATGGGATGGAATTTTTTTATGCCTTGATTACTAAAGAGGTCACAAGATAAGCATGTCTAATGAGAAAGTCTGTATAATTTGTGATAACTCTCGTGTAACGAATAAACTGTGAAACATACAAACCATAAGTAGGAGAAGTTGGAATGATACTTATGGTCTAATTCACTATGTTCAAACGGAGATAAAGAATTCACTTGCGAAACTTGATGTAATTTGCATGTACAATAACTGAAAGATTGCATAATAGTTGATATAATTGTTGTTATTTGTTATATATAAATAAAGAAATATTAGATTTTTTCAGGCGCGATGACCATTTCAAAGCACAAAGAAAGCGAGATAGTTGCAGGTCTAAATTCTTAGATACTGATAAACGTTTAACGTAATCTTCAGCTACATATAATATCCGTCATTTGCTAAATCTGATTTCTATTGCCCGTGTCCTTTGAATAACTTTCAGAAACACCACGATTAGCTTCTGCAGTGGCGCCGACTGATCTACAACTCTGTACACCGAAGTTAGCAATGTTTAAGTCCATAACTGAGAATGACGCTCTCATAAGTTCTGTAGCTCTTGTATAATGTCGTTTGTTGTTCTTAAAATAAAAGAATTGGTTTTCTTCAAATACTCTTGCAATAAATATGAAATTGCTATCCCAACAAATTCGTCATGATCTAAAGCAGATTTATTGAATTGCATACCCTTCATGTAATTCATTTAAGATAAATTGTGGAGCACTAATTTGCAATTCGTTTCAAAAAGGTATAGAATTTTTAAGTCGAGATTAAACATTAATATCTGAACTTTAACACTCGTACTCATAAAAAGGTTTAAAATTGTCATAATCTTGTACCATAAGAATTTCTTTATGCGCAACTTTATGAAGAAATTCCTCTGATAGATAAAGGTCCTGCAATCCAGATCCTAATGTCCTATGACCATCCAGTTGAAGCAAATGTCTGTATGCTCTAGTTTGTTGATTTTTGCAGCTTGCGGCAAAGCTCCCGTGAAAGGACAGCAGGCGAAAATTCGAATGATCAGAAACGGTAACGCTGTGAGCCTCTGCTTTTAAGCCTGTACGCTTTTCGTTCTTTTTAGCCTTAATTTTCGTGAATGCTCTGTTGTCCGCAGCTCGAATTTTCTTCTCATCTTCGGAATAACTTGCACTTTGTCCGATAGGTATTCAATGTTAGTGCTTCAGCTTATGTCGGACCTGTCTGCGATGTGGATAAGTTTGTTGTGATCCATCAGTAGTACTGATGAATCTTCCAGAATGTTTGTACGATTTTTCTCAATGTAAGAAATCGTGGCTTGAATGTTGTCCTGCATATCGTTGTTAAATTCGTATTGAAGTTGATTTCATTTAAATGTTGGTTTTTGTTTGTTTGTTTGTTTGTTATTTGAGTTTTTTTTTTTGTTTTTTTTTGTTTTTTGTTTTGTTTTGTTTTGTTTTTTTGGGGGGGGTTTATTTTGTTTTTGTTTTGTATTGTTTTGTTTTTTTATTTCACGCGTTTTACAATGCTGTCTTTTGTGTCAGCAAAATTTTTCTCAATATTGGTAACTTTGTTATTCATATAGGACTTCAGAAGCGAGAATAACTGTGCATTAGACTTCATGCGTGTAAATACCTGGCCAATCTGTTATTTTCCGTTTGCCAGTAATATTTGGATCTCCCGTAGATTTTGCTGCTAAATCGTCTAAAACTATCATGAAATACATGTAATCCATATTAGGCTAGTAATTAGCGGTATTTACTTATTTGTTCAGTAATTAAGGAAATTACTTATTACAACAATTAACTGTAATATATATACCTCAAACACTTGGAATCTTTTTACGGACTCGCCACTGCACAAGAAGCAAACACTATCGGAAATGAATGAATTGATATCTTTTGACCGAGGCACATACAGACGAGCATACCGTGGTTACATATTAGTACAGGAAGAGGTCATATATAGCTGTGAATAAAATATTCTCTCCGACTGGAAAGTGTTTTTTAATTGAAGTCAAAATTAAGTCCAGCAAGCCTGAGAATAGATTATCAAGAGATTGCAAAAAAAACTCCTCGTTTTGTCAACCTACTAACACTGTTACACATCTTATTAGACATAAAAAGTCTTCAAAAAAGTTACACAACGAAGGAAAAATCTAGTTCAAGAACTTACAATATTTATGATTTAATAATTTAATAAAATATATCAATTTTCTTTATCGACTTTTCTTATTAGCATAAGCGTCTGAAATTAGCCGTCAAATTGCATGATTTCTTTCTATATCTAAATCCGTCCAGTCGTTAAAATTTTTAATAATCTGATTGGAAAGTTGTCAGAAAATGTTCGAAAAATAAACCACTCAGACAACATCAATTGATCTTGAAAAGAACAAGTACTGGTATAAGACATGCTATGTAGGCAGTTTATTTTCAGTCATTTAGTGACAGAAAATTACGTCTGACATTTTGAGTTTATTTTTTACCTAAGAGAAAATATTATAGTCGTAATCATGTCAATGTCTTATCCCGTCTTTTGACTTGTTAAACAACAAAATATCGAAAGGTACTGTGAATTTAATTTCTGTTTATGTGCATTTCGACAACTACAGATCAAATCAAAACATTTGGAAATCCAGAAACCGATAAATCAATGTACTGAAAGTGCGCTACGGAAAAACGGTTGAGTAGTGTAACCGTTATAGTTGATTGGTGCAAACAGAAAAAAAGTCTGCACATTTTTTTCATTTTTGCTGAAATTATGTAGAAGCGTTGTTCAAATGACAAAATGATGCTTGTCTGACCTGCCTTACGTTAGTTTATACTATAAAATGCCTTCGATTCTCTATTTAGATTTCAGGCTGATTATGCGAATTTAAAAAAGAGAGAAGAATTTTTCCATGAATGACATAAAAGTAATTTTAGGAACTTTTACAATTTACAGTTTTGATCATTGTTTACCCGAATTTTCATCAATATAAAGTAAAACGTGCTTCTAAATCGAAACACAGCTCTGTTTGTCAGTGCATGTATGATTATCGTTGCTATAGTGGCGAAGTGTATATTTGTAGGATGCGCACTAGTTTAGATGTACACATAAGCAGTGGTTGAGATGTACTGATAAGTGTATTCGTAACCGTTTGTGCCACATAAAATAAAGACGGTGGAATGCCGAAGTAACGTTATAAATCAATGTCCGGGGAATATTGAGAAATTATTAAAACTGGAAACGGAAAACACAACTATAATATTCATCATTTTAACGTATACTCAATTATTTTATAGATAACTTTCACTAGTGTGAAGCTAGCCCACAATAACAGCCGACAATAATAACTTTCGTAGTGGGAGTTTTGCTGGACATCAAATTTCATAGTTTATCATACTGTTCTTGGAAAGAATTCGGACATATAACAATCCAAATCTTAGGCTGAGTATATAGTGAATGTATTTGAACTGTAGTGAATGGGCTGTTTAGAGGGATCAAAATAGGTTTCTGTTGGTATTGCAACTAGTCCACTAACAAGTGATGCTTAGAACATTTTTTGTTTTGTTCTGTTTTGTTATTATTTATTGCTGTTTATTTACCTTTTCGTTTATTTTATTTTGCTGTGGAGCTTTCTTGATTTTCAACTGAACATATCGTGCATTTTGACCGCGATTGCAACACTTTGTTGTGAATATGTCGTCCCAGTTTAGATTAATTGTGTATCCGAAGACGTAGTCGTGACGACATTTTGTTTTCGGTCTGTTTCTTTGTTATTACTACATATCTGTTTCTTCCTTTCTTCTGCCTATTTTGTCCTGATATTTCTCAAAGATGCATGGACATCATTCATACTTAGCATAAAGTTGGATCAGCACGAAGTGATGTGCATGCACCGACAAAATTTTCAAAATACCCGCTTATTCCAATATCCCAGGAACTTTTTTTGAGAAAATGATAATATTTTGTGAAATTGTTAAATAAGATGAGAGGAAGAAATTTGTGCCATATTTTCTCTTCAAAATGGCCATAATAATACGTAAAAAAAGTTGAACTTGTATGATTTAAGCGAAAACCAATTTGTAGGCATATTTTGACAAGTGCGAACAAGATGCAATAGAAAAAAAAATTCAAAACGGCTGACATTTCAATGATGGCCGCCACATTACATAAAAATTTACAAATTATCCGATTTTTTACAAAAATGATTTCTGGATAGATTTCAACACTGCCAACAAGGTGGAATCATGGAATATGCTGACAGAGGCGAAATCAACTTTTGCTATTTGCAATTCCTTCATATAGTGACCTTCTCTAGTTGTTTTCGATCATGTAGTAAAGTTAAATTACGGGGATTCTCGTTTATTTTTGGTGCATTGCATTTTCTTACCTTAATTTTTTCCCCATTTTATTAGCTCTCAGATCTTGTGTGGGATTTTATTGTGTGTCTCAAAGTGCTGTAGATCGAACAATCTGAAGTTGTCGAAATGCGCATATGCGGAAACTAAATTAACAGCAACTAATCGGTATTTGTTATTTATTAGAAACGTATAGATAATGGATTATATGTTGTCGGTGATGTCGTTGATAAAGATAAAAAAAAGAACATAGTTTGTCGTAAACATTATATAGAAGTACTCCAAAAAGAAATTACCAGTTCACATACTTTTAAATTAACCTAATTAACGGAAAGTGAAATTACAAACATACATTTTCTAACAGCCACATCTTTACAGGCTAAACCTGATAGTAAAACAGTTCCAACTATGTACTGGGTTCCTAAACTCCACAAAACGCCATATAAATCTAGATTCATTTTGTCATCTAGTCACTGTTCTACAACTAAAGTTTCTATTATACTCACTAATACTTTGACTGCTATTAAAAACCTGGTTAACAAAGTGTATGAAAACAGTGGTGTCAATCATTTTTGGAGTGTAAAAAATTCATTGGAAGTTCTCGATGAATTGAATGATTATAATGCCCCTTTTGAATCCCTTGAAAGTTTTGATTTCTCTACCGTCTATACTACATTACCACATAATCTTATAAAGGAAAAAATCAGACGTCTTATTCAATGGGCATTCAAAAAATCCGATTGTGAATATATATGTTCTAATTCCTTTAAAACACATTTTAGTAATACAAAACAAAAGAATTAAACTAATTTGACTTGTTTTGATATGATTTCAGCACTTGAATTTTTACTTGACAATATATTCATTCCTTCCGGTAACTGTATTTATCGCCAGGTCATAGGAATTCCTATGGGTACCAATTGTGCACCACTTATAGCGGACCTCTTTTTGTACTGCTACGAATCTCAGTTTATGACCAACATCAGCAAAGACCCATCTAAACAGCATTTAATTGAAAAGTTTAACAACACTTTCCGATATTTGGATGATATTTTAACTTTAAATAATGACGACTTCAATATGTATTATAAGGACATCTACCCTTAAGAACTTACTTTGAATAAAGCCAATTCTGATATTCATCATTGTCCGTTCTTAGACATCAATTTTGATATAACGAATGGTAAATTAAATACTAAAATTTATGATAAAAGGGACGAGTTTTCTTTTCCCATAGTTAATTATCCATTTCTGGATGGCGATGTTCCATTAGCGCCATCATATGGTGTTTACATATCTCAACTTGTTCGATTTGCTCGAGTATGTAATAACGTTTGCGATTTTAATGAATGGAATCTTTTCATAACTGAAAAACTATTACATCAGGGTTTTCGTTATCACAAACTAGTTAAAACCTTTACTAAATTTTATCATCGATATAAAGACTTAGTTCATAAAAACAATGCAACCTGTAAACATCTAATCAAGGCTGGTATTTCACATCCCTTATTTTACGGTAATGTTTTTCATAAGAGTAAAAAATACTTAAACTCGCCCAACAAACTTATAAAACCTTTAAATCGTCTTATTCATAAGGGTTATAATTACGGTATTGTCTTAAAATCATTACGAATGGCCTTCTTTGGTATTTACATTGATTTTTTGATAAGGTCTTTGCATTTTAACTAAACACATTCTAAATTTCTAAAATCTGTATTGCATGGACACGGGTTATGTATTGCGGTATATGCATGAAATCATTATCCTAAACTCCTCACAGGAAGGGATCTTGGTGGAAGCTGTATACTTGGGGTGCATTACTTACTTTGTCAGTTGGTAATGGGTCTGGAGCTGGCATGTCAGTTACCTGCTAGAAGTCTCTTGTGATTTCATGTTTATGTCCGTATATTTAGTTCTTTCAGTTCCATTTTTCACAATTGACTCAGTCCTGTTGCCAACTGAATTTTACTGTTGTTACGATTATTTTTTTATTTATCACATTGGCTATAGGGGGAAGGTTTGGGCCCAATAAAACTAGTTTAACCCCGCCGCAGCAGGTTTGCGCCTGTCCTAAGTCAAGAAATTTATTAAGCCTTTGTGTGTCTTGTCTTTTTTCTAGTTAGTTTACTTTATGTCTATAGGAGTCTAGGATGATGTTTATTTCGCTGAACTTGATTACTCTTTATTCAGGGGCCGACTCCGACCTACCGTTGGGTGTGGGGTTTTCGCACCGTTCATTGAAGATCTTATGGTGGCTTTGAGTTGTTATTACTCCCATTTGGGTCGTTGTCTCTTTGACACATTCCCCGTTTCCCTTCTTTTTCTATTATTATATATTAGGCATGGCTTTTGAAATCTTTCGAGCAATGTTTTGTCGGAAATAATTAGGTGTTTGATTTTAATGCTGCTACTTGAATCACGTGTACAGCAGAACGAAATTTACCGTTTATTATGCAAAACATGGGAATTGATTGAATTTTCGAATAAATAAAGTACAAATAGGTTAGGTCATGTTATACTCTATACACAAACCGCGCGCTATTTTAAAAAGGGTCTCTTATTAAATTTCTTTCTCTTGTCAAATTTTTCTTTGCCATTCGCACAGCCACATTTAAGGTAGTAGAATCATCAATCCATTGATGTCGAATACGTAGTGGCAGAATAAGAGTGTTATAAATGTTTAGATATAAGTAGTAGTAAGCAAGTGTGCAAAAACGATGTAGAACCTAAGTATTATCCAAAATTTGAAAGGATATTTTGCCTTCATCATGATAATCATTAAAATTCGTTAAATGTGTGTTAAAGAATACAAATCAGCAAGAGCATATGCCCTTCATAATTATAGCATTGTGTCTTCTCAACGATCGCATTTGTTTTCCCGGGACACTAATCAACCAGAGCAGTTGCACTAAAATTCTATCGCATATGTACTTCACAACTGTCGCTGTAGAATGGACTGACAACTATTATTTCGTTCAGTAGCAAAACATAATGACTTGGTACAAACAGCGTGTATTCACATACCAACGGTATCTTATTACCTAAAATTATATGCCATTTACTGATATTATGTTCATAAATTATGATTGTAGCATATTTGTATAATGAGACTAATTTCATAAAAATTTCAACAAAAGAAACAAGGAAGAAGCCATTCCGATGAATTCCCCAGTTAATGTCAAGAGTATCTCAGTTCCTAAAAAGCAAAATAAACAGAAAATGTTTCCATTCTGGCTTAAATTCAACATTTCGTTTGTTTATTTCGTCTAATCTTCCCACAATGCATTATAAAACACAAATCAACTATAACAGATGCACTTCTAAGCCGTTTTTCCGTAGCGCACTTTCAATACATTGTATATGTTTAAAAGCTGATAGAGAGAAAATTACCAATATGATCTGAGTAGAAAAGCCAAAATCAGCAAAGTACAGAGCTATGCACGAGGGAGATACTTAATCTTAACACAAATTTAAATATTGCAAGTTTTCAATTAAAAATGAATCAACTTTCGATTTTCGATTTTCAAACTTAGAATTTGTAGTGCTTTAAATGATGATAATTAAAAACTAGATTTGCAATTGGGAGCAATAGCCAATGGCACCCCAGACATTGTATTCAAAGCTTCAAAATCTACTTAGAAATCAATATTTCTTGAAATCGGACAAAGTCAAAACTTTTTACGTATTATGGCAGCAACCTTGGAAATTGCTTCACATTTTGATTTTTTTTTGTCGCATAGATTACTTCCTCTCATGCGTGGAGCAGATCATGCTTACCCTTCCGGAGCACCTGATGATACCTCAGTTTTTATAGGGTTCACACTGCTAGTGCTTTAGTCTTGTGACGTTCTTGTTCTTTTTTGTTTATTAAGTCTTCCAAACGAAGTTTGTTGAGACTTATTGTTTTTGCTCTGTTTTTCTTATTCTTCCGCCCTGAAATTTTTGTCCGCCAGATATCTCGGAGACCAATGACTGGAACTTAATATAGAGACTCATGAGAAGTTGTGCCATCCGTTGTCGGAATTTCCAAAATGGCACCAGTTGCCATGGAAACGGAAAGAAAGGCGGGAAAATTCAAAGTGCTCAGAATTGGATGAAATTTTACAGGAAGGTTGCCTAACATCTGTAGAATTGGTTTCTGGTCTCAAAGACTTCAAAATGGCAACCGTTGCTATGGAAACCGGAAAAAGGCGGGAAAAATCGACGTGCTCAGAATTGGATGAAATTTTACAGGAAGGATGCCTGATGTGAATAGAAATGATTTTTGGCTTCAAAATTATCAAAATGACAATAGTTGCTATGGAAACGGGAAGTTCGTTTGGGAGACTTTTGTGTTAGCAATGCAAACACAGTCAGCACTTGTTTGTTTTGTCTTTGTCATACTGTCTCAATTCGTGTTGCTGTGAATTGCCGTGATTTTTGATTTATGATTTTAGAATTTTCCCTTTCCTCGTTCTTGCTTCGGTATTCGTTTGCCGATGTATCTCATCTTATTGAACTGATGAAGTGAAATACTGAATCTTCATTTTTGAACGAAAAATAGGGACCATCTTGGAAATGACGACCGTTTTGAAAATTTCAAACACACACATACAACTTCAGATGGTGATTTAACAGTGTGCAAAGTTTAAAATCATCTCAAAATAATCGCTCGGACAAGAATTGTTGGAAGAATAATCACAAAATTCAGAAGAGACGAAGAAGAAGAACATGTCATCCCGACTACACCTTTGGTGATAAAATAAAACGTGTTCAAAAGACATTTAGCAAAATCGTTAAACAGTGTTTTCTGAAATATCTTCTTTTCTAATTCCAATTCTGGAGCAATAAATTCACTTTTGGAAAAAAAAAATACGAAAGACTTTTAAAAAGATGTTGAATTTGATTCCACATCACAAACAGTGTACTAGAGATCAAACATTATCCCCGCATTTTTACTTCGTTAAAGCATGTTAATTAAGGTGTTCAACCGCTATAAGCTTCACATTAATCGCTTGAAGTTTGAGGTAGAATACAAGAGATAAAAGGAAGCACCTACAAAAATGGCCGAAAAACACAGTACGATGCCTCAATGTACCAAGGAACTGGAAAAGAAAAGAAAAACAACAAATGAAAAAGACAAACGTAAACAACGATAGAAAATCAGGACAGCTATAGACTTAGTACTGGGATTAGCAAAAGCCAGCGGTAGTTTTAAAATAACATAGAAGGGTATGGACATTTTTAACCCTTTGTTGTAAAATTCTGATAATGCATGGCCGAAAGCGGCAAAAAATTAGCTTTCCACTAGTGTTTGCCATGTCATCCTTTAACATTTACTTAAAAAGATATTTGGAGAAAAGTCGCAGCAAATTTCGTTGTGGCTACTTTGGTGATTTCCTCTCAATGATCAGACACTTATAGATACACGTACATCTCTCTGCATTGATGTATTGATTTTTGCGTATGGGTATCGAACTTTTCAAGGAACAACCATATTGTAATTTTATCTTAATTATATGAAATGAATAATTTGCTTCTGGATCAATACAAATCAGCCAAAAATATAAATCGATCATATCTTAAAAATGTTTTATAGATGTGAATTTATTGCATCTCTCCCAATGTCTAATGACCAATGAGTCTAACGAAGACGGAAACAAAAGGGATGAAGGGGGAAATCTTAAGATCCCTAAAAAATCCAGGTAATTTATATTACATGCAAATTGAAATGACATGACAAAGACAAAACAAATGGACAAATGAACAAAATCTCCACATAAAACAAAACTAAATCATTAGCATTATGACACCCTGTAAAAACAAGAGGCATCATCAGATATGAAGTTACACAAAATATTCACGAAACCATAACCCGATAAAGGCATAATGGTCATCAGATTGTTGCATCGAAGCAGTGCAGATTTGTTATCTTTAGTGCAATGGCACTGAAGTGTTCTTATCTAATTGACCAAACTACTAAAATTTTCTTAAGCAAAAGAATACATCATTTTGAGAATAGCGTAAATTAAGTAGAATGAACTAATTTCTATATATATTTATGTAAAACTGTGAATCTAAAAGTTTGACGTCTTCAAAAAGATGAAGTATCATTGAATTTAGTTCACTGTGTCTGACAATACAATAAATTCTGTTTTAGAACACTTTTCATTGATTTTTCAAATGTGATGATGATTGAACTTATTGAAAGTGAGATTACATTTTCCGCAACTGGTGAAGCAAATTGTTCATTAACCTAATATATATATATATATATATATATATACCTAAATTACAGAAGTAGAGAGTACAGAGAGGCCACATATCAAAATCATAAGCATTGAAATACGAATTACGTTGTGTTTGTGTCACAAAGATTGAGTAAAAATTTACCGAATTAATTGATCAGTTGTGCTTCTTTATTTTTGACTGATGATTTTTACATTTTAAACCAATATTTTGTTATGATTTTAAGTGAAGAATAACATATTTTCTATCATTAATTATCAAAATATATTATTTTCATTATTTTTTGGTATTTTATGGTGAACGGTTGACATTCAAATATGCAAAAAAATTGACTAATTCAAAAGCTTGGAGGTTCTCAATAGTTTATTACGCAATAAGACATGTCACATTGGATAACAAATACTTGGGCAACAATTGTCGACTGCCAAAGCATTGCATATAAGCCACGAAATTCACGTTATTGGATAAGGTACAAGGAGGTCAGTAGAATATGCGACCATTGTAACAGATCATTATTTTTAGACTGGCTACTTTAAAAGCTAAGGGCATAATGTAATGTAGGTTAGAACCGAATCGTTCGTCTAACATTTTATGACTTAATAAGATGGGGTCTTTGGTGATTCGCATCTAAACATTTACTGTTTTATGTAACGACAATGTCAAAGATTTTTTTTTACTTAAAAATATTTTAACCCGTGAAGTATTTGACCTCAGATTATAAAACATCAGTCGAAATTTTGGTCCTACATTGTTAAGCTTTTCTTTAAATTTGTTAGTAACTTTTTTTCTTAGATTTTAATATAACCCTCATATGAACATCTTTACTCTTTATTTTCATTTAAGCAAAGCAAAAGTCAATCTTATGACATAATTTATACTTAATCATGCCGGATAATATTATATGGTTATGAAATACAATTAGGAGGAAGTAGCCGATATTAAATGTAAAACTGATCCAGTATTCTAGGTTTTATAGGGGCATATACAGGTTTAGATTAATATTGCAATTGACTGCTGCTCTTTTTCGTAAAACTTTAAACTTTATTTTCTGACGCTTTTCCAATATTCATTTATTTTTGTTGTCTCTCCTGTTGAACCCCCAAAAACCTGTAAACTTGACATGATCTGTTTGCCGCTAGTAAATGCTTATGAGTAACAATTAATTTAGAAAATCCTCTTCAAACCGGACAGTAATCGATTAATGATAAAATAGAAAACAGAGTTAACTTAGCAGCGAAATATAACAAGAACACTAAGCTAATTTTAAAGGCTGTGCAGACATCTATCATAACTATATTTACATCATTCAAGAAAATACATTTGAGACCTTGAGAGGGACAAAGATTTTTGTATATTGATTTTATACAAAAGAACAAAAACGCATTATAAAATAAATTAAATTCGAAGTCTTCTAAGTCCTCAACTAAAGTTTCAAATTATTTTACAAATAGTTTGTGTTTTTAATTGAGATGAATCAATTCATGTGAAAGATCAATTAAAAATACAATTACATATGTTGCAATTGGAGTTGTCGATTTGTTAGTTTCAAAAATGAATTTCAAGGTATCTTTGCAATGTTTTACGAAAGGATATGGAGTAAATGAACATGAGACCATAACATATATGTCATCTCCAACTGCTATAATTTTAATGAGCTGTATGCAAGTTTTTATATAGCGTTGCTTCACACTCATTCAAAATTATTATGAATGATAAAAATGTGCTCAATTTTCTTTACAACAAATCGACAAAACAGCTAATTACTAGGGACTTTTTCAAAAAATCCATTTTTCTGTCCAGTGAATGCTTCTCTTTTAATTTAAACATTTTTTCTATTTTCTTTTTCGCTGTTGGTAAATATAGCTTCTGCTCGACAATCGACATAATACTTTATTTAGTTTTGAACAGGATATCTGTGAAATTTTTGCACTTAAAAGCCTCAAAACAGCAAAAAACGTCTGTCCCGCACTGACAAATATCTGCAAACATCCCATTTTTGTATAATTTGCGTGATTTTGTTTGCCATTTTTAACTGTTATCTATTAGAAATACATTCAAACAATTAAAAAAGAGTTCATTCATTTGGAGAAGTTGTAACAAATTTTCTCCAATCAGTTTTTAATGGGTGTCCATAGAAAAATGTCCACTTCGCAACGCCAACGCTAAATAGTCAACTGATCGCTCGTTTTGTGATTAAGATTACATTTGTTGGTGTAGAAACATTCGTCATCTACTAGTCTATCTCTAAAATAGCAGAGAACATATATGCTTCAATCCATTACTCTTAGCTGATTGAATTTGTTGGCACAGTTGACACCGTATTTTTTTTCTTGTCCACTTCGCAACGGTCAATATTTCCAAGAGACGTCCATCATAAAATCATGAAATTCATAATAATTATAACTATCCTTATGCATTGTACGGTAATTGTTGAATTGAGGTTCTAGGATATATGATAAAGAAGAAATCGCCAGTAACATGTAAATATGTCCACTGTGCAACGGTCCACTTCGCAACGCTATAAAGGGTGTTACGTAGTGGACAAAACTCTTAGAGTATCGGACAAGCTGCTGCACCTCTACCACAAAATTTTATAAGAATAATTTGCAAGAATTCGAATGCATGCCTGCTGGCAAGTAATATAAAAACAAGAAGAAGAGCAGCAGATTTAATCCGCATTTGACACCTAAATATGTGATAATGTCCACTACGTAACGGCGTCATTCACTCCTCGAAAAGGTTGCGAAGTGGACAAAATTGTTGCGAAGTGAACCGTTGCAAAGTGGACATTTTCGTACATTTCTTTAATTTTTAAAAGAAAATCTGTATAGAAATTTTATCTGCTTGATACAATACTGAAGGTACAAGATGAGTAATTTTGATGCTTGAATGATATTTCCCATTGCATGGTTTTTCCGTTTGAATTTGACAATTGAATATTGCATATTTTCATAATTTTCTGGCACAAACGTTAAAAGTATGCTTGTGGTGCTTTACTAGTGATTTTGTTGATGTATCTTATTATTATCTAGTACTTAATTATCTGCGGTTCCAGATACTACAAAAAATATCGTTACGAAAAACATTTTTCTCATTTTTAAAAGAGGAAATTGAAACGATGCGAAGTGGACATTTCAGTGTAACCTGCTTACTTTGGATGACCTTTCTACACACTTAGGTTTATGTTTCAGATTGCATATTCTTAATTTAGTGTCTACTGATATTAAGCTACCCACAGCTACTATTTAATTGCTGGTTTGAAGAAGTTTGTTTTTGTGTTTTTTTCAGTCGGCAAAAGTGGACATTTTTTGAAAATGTCCCACTAAGGGCATTTCTCACCCTCGTTTTTACGGAAATGTTAAAAAATGTCAAAAAACTGATAAAAAAAATCCAGAAAAACTGGGACGTAACCTACATTCTTTACGTAATAGGGGATATTGACAGGATATTCTTCATGATTCTGTTAAATTGGCCTTGGGATCCAATGACCTCAAGATTTTACAGTTATACTGGCCTCTCACTGATATTGCCGATGTCTACTAAAATCCATGATGATTGTTCACCGATCCCTTCGGGAAGTTTTGAATTTGATTTTAATTCCATAGTGCGACGGCGTTTTACCAGCAGACTAGGCTCCTGGAGTTAGCTAGCAGTTTATTGGCGAGCACTCCTTGTCCCATCTTTTTAAATTACGTTTTGTTTTATTCTTTCAAGATTGTGGTATTGCAGTAAGTGGTCTACCTGTATTGGGTTTTATTTGTATGTTTACTATACTATAGGGGAACGGAATAAGGAAAGGGGAGGTTTGGGTACCCATAAACCGGTTTAACCCTACCACTAGCTGTTAGTAGTGCCGGTACCAGGTTCGGCGATCCCGAGTTCCTATCGTTGTTGTTATTTGTCCTTTGTCATTTTTTTTGTTCGTGTGCAGTTTCCTGCTGATTTGTGGCATGTGTTTGTAATGTTCGCCCATTGTAAGAGTTTCCTGTTATCTTTCCCTCACTAATATAATATCTCAAAGTCAAAATCAGTGTAGTAAAGAGAAAGTGGAAATCAACAAGTTGTGTTGACATAATATCAGACATCAGAGAACATGTAGGAACTATATGTTGGTTTCGAGTAAATACCACTCTATCTTGGATCCCAAGCCAAGCTGCTAAAAAGGTTGAATCATTAAACAACCAATATAATGTTAAAACTAAATCAGATATGAAAAAGGTTGTTAAAAAATTCAATAAAGACTACATGGCAGAACAGATGGTCTATCTCAGAAAAAGGAATGGGAACTATTTGCGCTGATACCAGATAATGGAAATGCCTGCTACATGGATATAGGGTCTGTAAGTCTCGTTCTACTTTCACTATATACATCTGGAAACTATGACGTCACTATGCAGAACAGACATTTGATCAGTCAGCCGATTTCACTTCCGGAATATTTTTCTCAACGTCACAAAGTCGTTACGTTGGGATATCAACCATAGCTGGAAGAGCGTGGTTAATAGACACGATGCGGCTTCAAGAAAATCGATATTTTTATTTAATATCTACCAAAGTTAAGGTCATAATTCATCAATTTAATAGTATGCTGGTTCATAGAAAATGAATTCAATGGTTAATTTGATCTGTGAATCGAAAACCACACCATTCCCCTATAGTACGTATAGTACTACATAAGTTATGATACCCGGGAAACAAGTTTCTCATTCATTCACGTTGGTCATGTGACGAGACTTACAGACCCTATTCGAATTACACAGATGAGTAACATCACGTCTGAACTAAGGACAAGAAATGGCAGGCTGAACAGATAATAGTAGAACATTGGTAATTTTCTTACTCTATATTGATAATTCGGGGCAGAAGAAACACAAGAATATTTCTCTTTAACCGCCTAAAGTACAGAAAAGCAAGAGAAAAAATGTTTGAAGAACTCAAATTTGCATAGAAAGATAGATAAGGCATCTTTGCTTACAAACAGCAAGAATTACTGAAAAGGAAGAAAACATCCAGAAATATAGGACGATATCAAGAGCTTAACGACATTTCTTGATCCTGAGCCTAACACTACGCTACATTAGCGTATCAGCGAGATATCACCAATAATTGTTTCCAAGGTAATTTGAAGTTCACTTAGCGCAGTCGTAGAACAATTCTGGAAATGCCACACTCTAATTTAATTCAGACCAGTTATAAAAGTAGTCATACGACAGAGCATTTCTTAAAGTGGTCATGCGGTAGAGCTGTGGTCATAAGTAAGAACATTATAAGGGCTACCTGAGGGACATGACATTCATGCCGCCCGTAAAAATGCATACAAATTTTCCCCATTTTAGGTAAAGAATTGTTGATTGAATAAAATATTTTACCTGTATTTCCATGTAAATTCAAAATAAGAGTTATCAGTGGGAAATCTAGTGGTATAAGATTATCTGCCTTCTGTGCTTATAACATTTATCTGGACAAAATAAGAGCATGGCGATCAAAGTAAACAATCGACAAAATGTCAATACACAGAATCATACACCGAATTTGGGGACAAAGTTACTGTACAAAGTAAAACTTTAAAACTCAGAAACTGTGGTGTTTCTGTAATGAAGTACCAGAAACAATTGAACATCTGTTTTCGGGTTGCAAAAGAATTTTTGATTTGTGGCAAAAACCTTACAGATGGATCATTGAAAAAAAACATTAATCGAATTTCGATTGAATTTAGAAGTTGTTATTTTTGGCTTTTTGAAATTTTCAGACCTAAACCTAGTTAGAAACAAAATTTTTATGATAAAAAAATTGTGTATTTGTATAAAACCAAAGAACGGGAAGAATATGATAACATCATAGGGTTGAAAAAGTTTCTAAAGGAAAACTTTGTGTTTGAAAAATATATAATTTTTAAACATTTTGAACAGTGATGGTTCGAATCCCGGAGAGGGAACTATCAATTCAATGTGTAGAACTAACAATGTTGGGCTGATTTATATATGTTTTGCTGGTTTTCTGCTCTAAAGTGAGTTAATATTCTCAGAACTGATTCGTCCTATTATTCTCTAAATGACTTTGTTTTGTTGTTCTAATCAACAGAAAAAAGAAGGGAAACGGGGAATGTGTCAAAGAGACAACGACCCAAAGGGGAGTAATAACAACTCAAAGCCACCATAAGATCTTCAATGAACGGTGAGGAAACCCCACACCCAACGGCAGGTCGGAGTCGGCCCCTGAATAAAGAGTTATTCAAGTCCAGCGAAATAAACATCATCCTAGACTCCTATAGACATAAAGTAAACTAACTAGAAAAAAGACAAGACAAACAAAGGGTAAATAAATTTCCTGACTCAGGACAGACGCAAACTTGCTGCGGTGGGGTTAAACTCCCGGGTTAAACTAGTTTTATTGGGCCCAAACCTTCCCCCAATAGCCAATGTGATAAATCAAAAAACAATCGTAACAACAGTTAAATTCAGTTGGCAACAGGTTTGAGTCAACTGTGAAAAATGAAACTGAAAGAACTAATTATACGGACATAAACATGAAATCACAAGAGACTACTAGCAGTTAACTGACATGCCAGCTCCAGACCCATTACCAACTGACAAATTAAGTTAAGTACCCTCAGTATACAGCTTCAACCAAGATCCCTTCCTGTGAGGAGTTTAACATAATGATTTCATGCATATACCGGAAAACATAACCGTGTGCATGCAATACAGATTTTGGAAATTTAGAATGTGTTTAGTTAAAATGCAAAGACCCTATCAAAAAATCAATGTTAATACCAAAGAAGGCCATACGTAATGACTTGACGACAATACCGTAATAATAACCCTTATGAATTAGACGATTTAAAGGTTTTATAAGTTTGTTAGGCGAGTTTAAGTATATTTTACTCTTATGTGAAACATTACCGTAAAATTAGGGATGTGAAGTACCAGCCTTGATTAGATGTTTATAGGTTGCATTGTATTTATGAACCAAGTCTTTATATCGATGATAAAATTTAGTAAAGGTTCTAGCTAGTTTATGAAAACGAAACCCCTGATGTTATAATTTTCAGTTATGAAAAGAATCCGTTCATTAAAATCGCAAACGTTATTACATACTCGAGCAAATTCAACAAGTTGAGATATGTAAACACCATATGATGGCGCTTATGGAACATCGCCATCCACAAATGGATAATTAACTATGGGAAAAGAAAAATCGTCCCTTTTATCATAAATTTTAGTAATAACCATTCGTTATATCAAACTTGATGTCTAAGAACGGACAATGATGATTATTAGAATTTGCTTTATTCAAAGTAAGTTCTTTAGGGTAGATGTCCTTATAATAGGGTATTGAAGTCGTCATTATTTCAAGTTAAAATATCAACCAAATATCGGACAGTGTTGTTAAACTTTTCAATTAAATGCTGTTTAGATGGGTCTTTGCTGATGTTGGTCATAAACTGAGATTCGCAGCAGTACAAAAAGAGGTCCGCTATAAGTGGTGCACAATTGGTACCCATAGGAATTCCTATGACCTGGCGATAAATACAGTTACCGAAACGAATGAATATATTGTCAAGTAAAAATTCAAGTGCTGAAATCATATCAAAACAAGTCCAATTAATTGAGTTCTTTTGTTTTGTATTACTAAAATGTGTTTTAAAGGAATTAGAACATATATATTCACAATCGGATTTTTTTAATGCCCATTGAATAAGACGTCTGAATTTTTCCTTTATAAGATTATGCGGGAAGGAAGTATAGAGGGTAGAGAAATCAAAACTTTTAAGGGATTCAAAAGGGGCATTATAAGCATTCAATTTGTCGAGAACTTCCAATGAATTTTTTACACTCCAAAAATGATTGACACCACTGTTTTCATATACTTTGTTACAGAAATTTATAACCAGGTTTTTAATAGCAGTCAAAGTATTAGTGGGTATAATAGAAACTTTAGTAGTAGAACACTGACTAGATGACAAAATGAATCTAGATTTATATGGCGTTTTGTGGAGTTTAGGAACCCAGTACATGGTTGGAACTGTTTTTTACTATCAGGTTTAGCCTGTAAAGATGTGGCTGTTAGAAAATATATGTTTGTAATTTCATTTTCAGTTAATTGGGTTAATTGAAAAGTATGTGAAGTGGTAATTTCTTTTTGGAGTACTTCAATATAATGTTTTCGACAAACTATGATGATGTTATTAGCAGCCTTATCAGCTGGGACAAAAACAAATTCCTTGCCAAATTCTTTAAGTTTCATTTGGATGCGAGAAAAATTATGCATGTCTTATGTTGTAGTAATTAACAAGTCATTATGTTTTTTTTTCTTCTTGATCGCATATATTGTTGTATGTTATATGTGTGTGCTTTGTATATATGTATGTGTTTGTATGTACAGTGATAAATAATTATTCATTAAAAAACTTTAAACTTTTAACTGCTAATTAGTTCTCTGTCAGCTTTTACACAAATTCTGATTCATTAATTTCCCAAATATTTTTATTTGATCTGCACCGAAGAGACATCAGTAGTCGAAATGCGCATAATTATGCAGAAACTAGATTCACAGCAACTTCAGTATTTTGTTGTTTTAAAGGACTTGACAAAAGAACTAAACAATGCAATCGATTTTTTTAAATGGGAACTCACATTGTTTTGTTTAAAGACCACTGGATTACAGACTGTGATTTCCTTTCTCGAGAGGGATACCAAAAAATATTGAATTTCCAATAGTTTTTTGAAAATTTATTATTTTAAATACAATTCGTAAATCACATTATCATAGAAACGTGAATGAATATCAGATTACTTTAACATCAACAAATATCTATTGAAAACTCTCGTATAAATTTATGTCTGCCAAATTTACGTATCCGATCGGATTCAAAATACAAAGTATTGACATTATGCATGGTCCGGAGAATAAGCTAATATACCGTAAACTTTGATTTATAATATATCTATCAGATATGTATCAGAATCTAAGGGATAAAATGAATAACAACATCCTGTTGCAAATGAAAAATACCGACACGACTAATAGAAATGTTTGCTAATTCCGTTTTAAAAATATTATAATTTTTATAGAATAAAAAGATAACAGGAAACACCTACAATGGCCGAAAACCACAATGTACCAAGGAACTACATGTACGAAAAAACACAATAAAACAAAAGACAAACGTAAACAACGATAGGAACTCGAGATAGCTGCACTTGCTATGGCCACTAGTAAAAGCCAGTGGTAGAATTAAACCGTCGTATGGTTACCAAAAACTCCACTTTCTCTATCCCGTTTCCAATAGTATGATAAACATAAGAATAAAACTCAATACAGGTAGACTACTAACTCTATGACCTCCGTCTTGGAAAAGAAAAGCATAATTATGATAAAACGTAATTAAAGTTATATTGCAAATAAAGTTTTATCGAAACAACATAACATTTCTCATTTCTTTATTTATTTCTGCCAGAAATCAGAGCAATATTCAATGACGATGACTAGCTTTAGAACAACTTCTGACCATGGCTGCTTTTATAACTGATAATGCCCGACTTCTTGATCATGACTGCTTTTAGAACAATCATATACCATGACTGCTTTTAGAACAATTCTATACCATGACTGCTTTTAGAAAAATTCTGGCAATCCCTGCTTTAACAACGAATGTTTTGGTTTTGATCTGCACTGATAAGACATAAGTTGTCGAAATGCGCATATGCTGGAAATAAATTAACAATAACTTCGGTATTTTGCTATTTATTGTCACTGGGCCGATGCCTCTGCTGGTGGACTGTTCGTCCCCGAGGGTATTCAGCAACCCAGTTGTCAGCACACTGTTTGTTTGAAAACTTACAATATCTATAGTAGCAAATTGTGATTTAAAACTAAGGAGTATCTATTTCTTTGGATTTCAATTTTCTGTATTGTATCTGCACTGATGAGACAGGAATTGTGAAAAATGGCCATATGTTATTTAGTGAGATGCAGGTGATACTTCTCACTCAAACTAAGTGCAAAGAAAATTCTCCACAATTTCTTGAATAGCGAATAATTTATTTCATGCGGTCTAATTGCCCAGAGTAGTGTCTGTTGAAGACATAAAAAAAACAACAATAAAAAGTGTCGTTCATTGGTTTGGTTCTACTATGTATTTGTAGAGACTTAGTTTCAAGTGCATTTACTCCATATCCTTTCATTGTTTATTTCACAACTCATAGTAGCCTTTCTTCTAATGTTTATCCATTTTAACCAATCATTTGCAAAACACATTATTTTATAAGTTTAATGAATCCTTTTAACACTTTTGGATATTGTTGAATTACCATACAATAATAGTATTTAATTTAAAATTCGTCGATCGAGAGACTTTTATTTTTACCATGTGCTTTGTTTTTGAAAATTATTTACTGAGTTGAAGGACATAATTGTATTTGTTATGCTGGTAGCTCCGTAGGTACGTAGAAACGGTGACATCATAATTAAAAACTTAGTTGAAATTAACGTGAATACCACGATATTGTGGAACCCATGATATTAGGAGAACCTACTATATATAATTTTATATAGATATGTAGATATCCATTTGTCATCAGATGTCATATAATTACTTACTGTGAAAAGCGTATAAATTTTTGTTTCTGAAAATAAAACATGATACACTTATTTTTTTAACTAGACACAGACCCACTTTCGGTAAATGAGGGTAATAACAAAATAACCGAAAACTAGACATCAGTGGGATTGATTGGGCCCCGCTGCAAGTGTGACCTAGAGGTCAATGGTCAAGGGTCATCAACTATTGTACGTGACATTTCATCTTGAAGCAATCTATCCGCATGCCAAATATCAAAAGCCTATCTCAAAAGAATAAAAAAGTTATTGAAAAAGGTCAAGGTCAAAGGTCAAGATCACAGGTCTCAAACAAAGGTATGCGACACTTCGTCTTTAGGTGATCTTTCTACCTGCCAAATATCAAAAGCCTATCTCAAAAGAGAAAAAAAGTTATAGCCCAGACACGACTTTGACATTGAAAAAGCATGAATGTGACCCTGATGTCAAAGGTCAAGGTCAAAGGTCACCAACCAAGGCACGCGACACGTCGTCTTGAGGTGATCTATCTACTTACCAAATATCAAAAGCCTATCTCAAAAGAGAAAAAAGCTATAGCCCGGACACGACTTTGTCATTGGAAAAGCATTAATATGACCTTAAGGTCAAAGGTCAAGATCAAACATCACCAACCAAGGTACGCGACACGTTGTCTTGAGGTGATCTAACTACATGCCAAATATCAGAAGCCTATCTCAAAAGAAAAAAAAACGTTATAGCCCGGACACGACTTTGTCATTGAAAAAGCATGAATGTGACCCTGAGGTCAAAGGTCATCAACCAAGGTATGCGACACGTCATCTTGAGGTGATCTATCCACATACCAAATATCAAAAGCCTATCTCAAAAGAGAAAAAAAGTTAGAGCTCGGACACGATTGTTTCGGACGGACGGACGGACAGACGGATGGACGGACAGACTGATTACTATAGGGCGTGAGCAACTTTTTGTAGCGGGGCCCTAACAATTGTTTAAGGCCGAAATCCAAAGGGCAAAAAACAAAGCGGGAACAAAACACTGGGAAAATGTCAACTGCTATGGCTCTGATTTCGTACAGGCATTTCAAAAGAATATTAAGTAACAGACCATGGGATATAATAATTCCCCGTGCACCCCTCCCTTTCCAAATCTCATCCAATATTTTTATTTCGCGTACACCCTCCTCTTCAAATTTAAATTATACATGTTAACATGATCATAATAGTGCGGCAGGTCCCCATTTTGGATCCACCAAAGGAAATTTTGAACAAAAATGATTTTCGCAAAAGTTTTTCTCTCAATAGTGTTGATAGTACCTCCAGTTTATAACAAATTCGCATTAAATGATAGCCGACGGTATCAGCTTAAAACAAAATCCACATAAGTGATATTTCTGTTACTAAAATTTCTTCTAAAATGTCATAAATCTTACTCCTGCTCCTATAATTTTAGATTTTCTTGAAATCGTGAAAGTTAAATGGTCTCTAGAACCCTGTATTCATCTCGTTTCAAGATTCTGCTTATTGTTGTTAGTGCTTCAATGATCTTGAAACGTGTTAACATGATGTTAACATGATATAAATGACCAAATTATCACTTTTAAAAAGACCTACAAAACAGATCTTTGAATATTTTTGTCCTTCTTTTGCCTAATCTTGTCTATGATTAGTTCAATTCATGAAAAAATAGATCAAATGAAGGTTCATAACACAATTCTTTTCCACAAGTACACATTAAAGAAATTTTTAGTAATAAGAACTTCGTACATCCATAAAATGTACCCTTCCCTCAACAAATTTGCTCTAAAATTGTTATTTTTTCTCTATTTCCGCATCAAATTTAAACTGTTTTGAAAAACATTGAGTGTTTCAGGCGACTCTAAATACGGAAAATTTTACCACTATCCCAAGACAATTATGCCAAAAAATGCCAGAAGCTGGACTGTCTTCACATATACATATTTTTGTGTTGTCTTGTATATCACACTGTCATCATTTAGTTCTGTTTTCGTTCGTGATGTAAGTGGAACCGATTTATCTAAGGATAATGTCCGAATACTTAATTATATCCACAAAAGGCTTCAAACTCTTAACACGGTACTGTTTGTGGGTTATAGAAGTAACGTCCAACACGGATTCTAATTGGTTTTGTATAAAGGTTATAAAATGACATTAACCAATAATATACAATGAACACTTTTGAGAACACCGACAGTGTACAAGAATATGGCCAGTAAGTTGTCAATCGTATGATCTAAACACCTCCAAATTATGTTTTGCTACCAGTAAATCAGACAGAGCTAGAACGTTTGTGTAGATGTCATACGTGGAGAACAACGGAATGAAAATATAAAATAAAACTAAAATCTAAAAAATATTTACAAGAATGAAAAGGCCCAAAATATCGGAGTTAACTCTTTTTGCGAGGGTGAAAAGAGAACAGGTATATATCACAGTGGACCGAGACACGTGTCTAATTTATATAATATTCAGCTGTCTGTTTCGTTACATATATAATTAAATACTAGTTTTAAAAAAATGGATACCAGGAAACACCTACAATGGCTGAAAATTATAATTGCATGACACATTCTGCCATAGAATTACACAGGAAAAACACCTATAAGACAAAAGACAAACGTAGACACTGATAGCTAGGAACTCGGGACAGCCGATAGTACATGAAGAAATAGCAATACTTCAATTATTGCATACAACAGGACTAAACATAAGCTTGTGCAAATCAATTAATTATATAAGGACTAATGAGAGAGTCATGAGATCGAGTGTTGGTAACATGCGTAAATGGAGAACATTGTTCTCCTTATAAAACTTTCTTGTGTCACAACCGGGAGTCAAACCTAGGACTTTTATAACCTATAGCCAGCCGCCTGCCGAGAAAACTAATTAATTAATCCGTTAGCTTAGTTGATTTACCGGCTATTTAAATGCAGGTAGGATGTCCTTTCAATTTGAGGCCCGTCATGGGTTTCTTGATTATCTGATTATCAGGGTATTTATTTAATAATTATTTGATTACGAGAACATTTATTTAATGATTATTTGATTATCAGCTTGCATTTTTATATATTTTTTTTATTACTAAGCCAAAAATTTATTGATTACCAAGGTAAAAATTTAATGATTATTTGATTACCAATGCAAAAATTTAATGATTATTTGATTCCTAGGACCTCCCCATGAGGACCCCCACTATTCCCCCAAGTCGAAACTCATCATACTTGTATATGACATTTATTCTATCGTGTGGTTTTGTTTGGCGCCATCTGTAACCGGAGAGCACGATTCTCCTTATTCTTTAAGCATCTATCCATTAGCTCAGTTGATATGTGCTGGCTATTTAAATCTACCTACTACAACGCTGTATAGATATATAAACTGATAACAAAATATGTCTCTCACGCTTAACCATATTTTAGGTGAATGGTACATTGTATTAATCGGACGTTTGAGGAGATAACATTAGTAGGTAATACTGAAATGCACTTATTCATATTATTGCTAGTATTTAAAATACATGTAACACACGCAAACATTTTATTATTATGAATGTTTTATACACAAGAACGTTTCGATCACGAATAGTGCACATGCTCCATTTTATGTTTAGCTTGGTTTGCATGTATGGCAAGCCAGTGTTGTCACTTCTACTTAAAATATATGAAAAAGACAATATGAATAATATGAATTTTCCCAAATTTGCATGACAATTAAGAATTGCTTAATTTACACTTGCTTTTAGCAAATATTAATGTCAATATTTCTCTATTTAATACATTCAAAACGCAAAATAAATACTAGTATATAATTTTATTGCAATTAATATCACTTGTCATTGATTAGTGAACTTGTGCTCATGAAGATATTTTGTTTTTGAATCATACGCAATTAGTTTTTTAAGGTTTGATTTCCTTCAAGCTTTATGTTTTTTTTTTTGGACATATTTGATTTGATCTTTACACATGAGACATTAACTGTCGAATGGTTATGCGCATTCGAAATGTTATATTTTGATATTTTGTTGTTTTACTAATAAACATGAACTTTGCCAACATCCCTGCATAATGTCATATCAATGTGAATCATAGAAAAAAGTTGAAACAATTAATTACTTCAAATATAACATTTCCATTAATTACTTCAAATATAACATTTCCATTCATTTTGATTTCAGATGAAAACCGGAAATGATTTTCCAAGTTGTTACAGTGTTAATAAGTGCTATAACTGTTATACACGTCTTCCGGTATATGTAAGTACATTATTTAATTTTATCGCAAATCTACATCGTGACAATTTTGATGATGACATTGGATTTCTCAATTACGTGTAATTTTAGTATAGGATTAAACAACATTTTAAAGGAATTTATTGGAGTATAAACGGGACCAATTCCCTCACAAACAAATAAAAGTCCAAAGGACTTTTATGATATGTTTGTGAGTGACTTTGTCCCGTTGATACTCCCATAAACTCCTTTCATACGGTGTTAAATCCTTATAATTCTTTTAATTTGATGATAAGTAATTAAATTATTACTTTTTTAATGCCAATCGCACATTTTTGTTCTATTTGATTCACTCGGCGTATGAATTTATAAGGTGTAGTTCGGTCAACGTCGTCTATCGAAAAATAAACGACTTCAGAAATTGTAACCGGAAGTAAATTCAACCAATCATATCAGCATATTTCCTATTATGCAAATCATATAAGAATTATTTTGCTAACAACAATGCTCTGTGAAACATATCACCAAAGCATACTTGAGGATACTGCTTAAGTTATAATTTATCTCTCTTACATTCGAAATAATAAGAAATCTGTCCATTTATTTCTGTAGTGCCATTTGGAACTATTTTAAAAAATCAAGGGTATTATGATAAGAGCAAAAGCTAGGTGGAATGTAGAGGGAGAAAAGGTTTGGGTACCCATAAACCAGGGTTGGCAAAAAAGCGGGAAATACTCATATTTCCCAGGGCGGTGGGAAATACTGGGAATTCCCGGGAAATACTGGGAAATCCCGGACATTACTGGGAAATATACTGTCATATGATATGACTTCATAAGTTTGTTGTGAAAAGTGCTACAAATGGATCAGATATGAAGATGGAATTATACCAAGGAAGTTTCATTTTCTCCCACTACCATATGACTATTCCAAATAGGTAAAACAATAAAGTCTTCCTACTTTCACTATTAAACATCACCTGCATTCAATGGTAATCAATCTTATACCTTTAAACGCAAATGATTTGCATAAATGTTTGTGTAAACAAGAATCAAATTCATTAAGGTACTAGTAATTATCATTAATATTTAATTTAACAACTAAAATTGTGTCAAATATGAGAGGGTTAATTATTAAATCAACATAAATGTCAATGATGGGCTTGGGTATGCTATTTTTTGTCAAAAAATATCAAATTGATTTATAAAGGCATGTTTTCATAACTAACTAAATTTTAAAACGATATGAAAAATACACTTGTTTTTTAATTAAAAAAAAATGATTTTTTTTAATTAAAAAATGAATTATAAACATTTCAAGGACAATTTTAAAGGAATTGTCAATTTGAAAGTAAATTTAGACAAATATTTAGGAGTATTTTTAGGTCAAGTGGGTTTTAATGAAGTATTTTTTTCATATTTCCAAGTATTTCCCACTTTTCCAAAATAAGCAGTATTTCCCAGGACGGGATTTACCGGTAATTACCAGTGGGAATTACCGCCACTGGTATTTCCCGGCCAACCCTGCCATAAACCGGTTTAACCCTACCGCTGGCTGTTGCCAGTGCCGGCATCAAGTCCGGCTATCCCGAACTCCTATCGTTATCTATGTTTGTCTTTTGTCATTTTATTATTTTTCTTGTGCAGTTCCTTTGTTGATTGTGACATGTGATAGTAATGTTCGGCCATTTTAAGAGTTTCCTGTTATCTTTCCTTCATTAACAAAATATTTTTGCAACTTGGAAAAAAGAAATTATACTGAAAAATGAAAAACTTATTCCTACCCTTGCACTTGATGATGGTAGTAGTATAGATAATATCAAGCTAATTCTAACAGAACAAAAGCGCTTTTATGGAAATTTATATGAAAAGAAAGTATAAAATATTTAAAAAAAATAATAAAGATTACTTTTTTGGCGATGCAAAGCCCTCTTTAAACAAAATGATTCAAGATCAAGCTGATGAATTAGAGGGTGAAATTTCATACCAAGAGTCTGTACTGAAAATATGAAGAATGGGAAATCTCCAGGTCTTGACGGATTTTCTATTGAATTTTATAAATTCTTTTGGGTGGATATCAGTTAATATGTTTTAAATTCGTTGAATTATGCATATCGTAATGGGCTGCTCTCGGTATCGCAACGCTAGGGTGTCATTACATGCCTTCCGAAGGTTGGAGACCAATATCTCTTTTAAATATTGATTATAAAATTGGAACATCGTGTATTGCTCAAAGATTTAAAAAGGTTCTTCCAGTTTTGGTAAGTCAAACTCATATGGGTTTATGAAGGGAAGATACATCGGAGAATGCACTAAACTAGTTTTTGATTTATTAGAGAGAACATAAGAGCAAAATTTTCCAGGGCTTTTATTACCAATCTATTTCCAGAAGGCTTTTGGTTCTTTAGAGTGGGATTTTATGTTTAAATGTCTTACATTGTTTGGTTTCGGCGAATCCTTAATTAATTGGAAACGAGTTTTTTTATTCTACTATATCAAGATGTGTTTTCAGTAATGGACACTGTTCGGATGTTTTTTTTTTATTTACGGCGAGTTGTGCGCCAAGGAGACCCACTATCTCCCTATCTTTTTATTTTGTGCCTTGAATTTTTGAGTGCTGATATTAAAAATAATAAAAACATTCTGGGAACTAAAATTAATAATTCTGAGTACCTTATTAGTCAATATGCTGACGATTCAACTTTAATTTTGAATGATGATGAACAAAGTTTAAAAACGTCATTGGATATTATTGGTCGATGTGCTTCCTGTTCTGGCCCGAGAGCTAATGTTGACAAATCCTAACGGAGTAGAAATCCGTAATTGCGAGATCAGTCAAACTGGATGAAGTGACTAACTCAAATATCAAAACATTGAAATTGCGCCCGAAACCAACCAAATATTTCTACAACATATTGATAGATAAAGTTATTTATAAAGTCAAATAAAATGGGAAACATTTTTGGAAGGGAATTCACAGAAGATTAGTGGGAACAAATATACAATTATGCTTTTCAGTTAACCGCTGATGCTTCACTTCAGACTGTCCAGTTCAAAATTAATTACCGTAATGTATATAAAAACAAATTACTGATGAAAATTTGAATTATTGGAAACACCCCTTAACAACACCTTAATTCACAAAAAAATATATGGAATTTCCTGCTGTCTTGCCTTCGGAATACCTTAATGGTGAATAAAAGGATATGAAGTAAATGCACATGAGACAAAGTCTCTACAAATACATGGTAAAAAACAAGCAAAGGAACAACGCTTTTATTGTTGTTCTTCATCTTGAAGTCACCATGAGGCCTTCCACAATGAGCTTTGCTCATACCGTATAGTAAGTTCAAGACGGCCCCTAGCACCGGTTTAAACGGAATTCCCTGCTTATTGTCGAGCAACACTACAATCCATGTCTTCATTAGTCATGGGTGCGGGATTGTCAACAAACATCAATTAAACTGGTAAAGTGCTCTTACAATCACTGTCATCCTTTGCCCGACAAAAGCACTAGTGTCTTAAGCTAGTGGACGATAGACAGACACAGGGCACTCATCAAGTCGAATGTAAGAAACATGCATCTAGAAGGAGATCCTTTATGCTTGATATTTAACTGCTATAATGGTGATTTTTTCTGAATGTGTAAATATTTCATGCTTACTGCTTAAAAATATGTTTATCTATGTAAATGTAAAAATACTATTCCAAATATTGATGCTTTTGTCAGACTGTTGAAATACTACAAAAAAATAAAGTTAGCCTCATGTTATCTGATATCCACGCAAAGGCTACAAAGGTTAGACAAATATGGGGAAATATAACATTGGCATTTCAGATACAATAATTAAACAATTTAATCTACTTTTTGTTATCTTTATTTCTTTATTTTGTCTGTTCTTACCATATGTTGAAGAAGAATAAAATTTATATTACAAAAAAAAAAATAATAATAATAATAAATAAAAAAAATCAGGATATACGATAGAGCAAATAGGGAACAATTAGCAGAAATGGAAAGTCAGCTTAGAACAGATGAGTCCTTACACATCTCCCAATACATAATAACACTAGATGATAAGATTTCATATTCAGTTACGTTTGCAAAATCTGCATCGGTATTTTTGAAGCTCTTAATTCGCTTAACATTAGTTAAATCATTTTGTTTTTTATATTAACATCAGCAAACGAATACCAAAGCAAGAAGTCTAGTAAAAATCACTGTCAGAATTATGTTAAAATTATGTGTGACCACGTTACATGCGTTGGAAAGATTATGGAAGAGTAGCACTCTAGTAATTAAGTCTCATAATCAAATTACAGATAGGAATACGTGAAATAACATGGTCATTATATTGTCACATTGTCAGTTAAAGTCCAATGTTGAGTTGGAAATGTTTATCTGTCAAAATATTATACTAAAATAAACAGCTGCACCATGATACTCATCAAAACTTTACGAAAGAGGTTCTCAATTTAGAATGCACCTATAACTGGATAATTAAGCTTGATATCACATCAATGAATATGTGTACAAGGTTTTAAATGAAATGACGGAAGAGATGTCAAGCTAGAGTGCGATATGTAAAAAATGCCTTAAAACTGACGATTAAAGTCCAATAACTCTTACAAGAAAAATCGGAAATCACAGAGAAGTATTCAGTTTGTAAGTCTATCATGCAATACCTTATACGGTTGTCAACTTGGAACGCGACATGTAAAAATTGCCTTAAAATTGACGATTAAATTCCCAGAACTCTTGCAAGAAAAATCGAAATTTCACGAAAATAAAACAGATTGTAAGGTCATCATACCTAATGCCTCTACAAATTGTAAAGTAAATTGTCCAAATGGTTGTCAAGTTAGACTGCGAAATGTAAAAATTGCCTTAAACTTGATGAATAAAGTCCAAAACTTTTGCAAGAAAATCAAAATTTCATGAAAATTGAAAAGGATCGTCGGTCTATCATATCAAATATCTTTACAAAGTTAGAAGTAATTAACCAAAGGGTTGTCAATACAAGTTAGAGCGCGACATATGAATCGGACGGACGGATAGACGGACGGATAATCGAACATCGGCCGTCATTTTATTTTGTTAAGAACCACACTGAGTCAAACAAGAAATACAGTGAAAATGACGTGATTAAGATGCTTGAATTTTTGATCGACAACATTTTTGTTGAATGTGGAGGCCGTGTTTTTTCAACAGACTATAGGGATTCCTTTGGGAACAAATTGTGCGCCACTTTTAGCTGACCTTTTCCTTTTTTCGTATGAAGCAATTTTTTTATAAGGGCTGATACAACAGAAACAAAAAAAAAACCAAAAAAAAACAAAAAAAAAACAACTAGCCCAGACTTTTAATTTCAGCTTCAGATATATAGACGATGTACTTTCTCTTAATAATCCAAGATTTAAAGAATATTTACATCGCATCTACCCCAGTGAACTGGAAATTAAAGAGACAACCGATACACCCGATTCTGCTTCATACCTTGACCCTTTATTATACATTGACGAACATGGACGTCTGAAATCTAGATTATATGACAAACGTGATGATTTTGACTTTCCAATTGTGAACTTTCCCTTTCTCTGCAGCAATATACCTACATCCCAAACATATGGAGTATATATTTCACAATTAATTCGTTACTGTAGAGCGTGCAGTACATACAGTGACTTTGTGGAAAAGCACTGTCACAAAAACTGCTGAGTCAGGGATATGTTCAGCCGTTGTTATTTTCGTACCTTCAGAAATTCTATGGCCGTAATCACGACATCAGTGTCACAAATAAAAACTGACATTTTCAGCTAGATTCACGTCTTCCCGGATTTGATATTACCGGTTTTGACTTTACCCTGGATTGGCCCACTGACAGTGTGACGGGTGCTGTATACAGAGCAGGACATGCTTACCCTTCCGGAGCACCTGATGTCACTCTTGTTTATTCAGAGTTCACACTGTTAGTGCTTGAGTTTTTTGTGTTGTATATGTAATGTTCGTGTGTTTTGTGGGCATGTGGTGTCTTTGGTCTTCCGTCTTCTGGTGTTCTTGCTTTTGCCTTGTCTCTGGACTTTGATTTGTGTAATCTTGTGCTTTGTTCCTTCGGTATTCTACTGCCGTTGTTTTTTCAAGGGCGTGTGACAACATATACTCATGCTGAGATGTTTATTTTGTTAATTACAATTTCCAGTTCTGTAAACAGGATATGAAAGTGAAGCTGGCTGTCATGTTCATTTTCAGCGTCATGTGTTTAAAAAAAATCCTTTTTTTTTGTTTATATTCACAGAACCCGTTTGCAGTATGACAGATATGATGTAATATATAAACATTATCCAGGTGCCTGTAAACAACTATTAGGAGCAGGTATTGTACAACATAGAAACAGTGGTACATGTGTACATTTATGTTCTACTCAAATCATTGATGTAACTACCATATTAGCACCAAAGTATGTTGCTTCCACTTCCTCCTAACATAAACTAGTTAACTATCCCCTGAAATTCATAATGAATTCCAAAGGAAATATCTTATACAATTGACCACTATATGCACTCCCATTGGGAACAAATGTAATATCAACTAGAAATACCATAAGTATGGATCACTAAATGATACCCCCGTTCCCCATTGGCCAACATAAGATACATGGATAGCAGAGTCCAAATAAGGGTATGGGAAACCAAATTATTGGCCTAGTAAAAATTTAAAATCAGAGGTGTACTATGAGCTAACTTGATAATTTCATAATTTCATATCAAATTCCATTCTTTGGCGTGGAAGAATTGTGGATGGCATTTCATCACCCCACACATGTCTATGCATGGCTAAGTCCACATATGACCTTGTGAAACCCAATTTTATGTTAGATCAAAACAGAAATAGGAGATGCACTATGGCATCCTGTGATAAAGATTCTCTGTTTCATCAAATTCCAATCATTAGTTTAGGAGAAGTTGATACCATATCTATACCCCCTAATGACTATGTACAGCCAAGTCCTTGTATGTGTATTGGAAACCCCAAAAAATTTATCAGATAAAAATCTGAAATAGGAGGTGCACTATGGCATTATGTGATTAAGATTCTCTGAAAGTGTCATCAAATTCCTTTTATTGAATTAGGAGAAGTGGCGGATACAATTCCAGTACACCACTAACGACAATGAATGGCTAAGTCCATGTACAAAGGGAGACTCCCAAAATTGGTCAGATCAAAATCTAAGAAAGGAGGTGCACTATGACATTTTGGGATAAAGATTCTCTGAGAGTTTAATTAAATTCTTTGCATTTGTTTAGGAAGAGTAGCGGATACCATACCAGTACCCGCCCCCTTTAATGACAATGCATTGTTTAGTTCATGTATGGCTTATGGGTTAGATGAAAATCTAGAATAGGAGGTGCACTAGGGCATCATGTGAAAAAGATTCTGTGAAAGTTTCATCAAATTCCATTCATTGATTTAGGAGGAGTGGTGGATGTCATACAAGTACACCCCTAATGACAAGTCAATGTATGAGAGAAAATTGTCAGATCAAAATTCATTGGTTTAGGAGGAGTGTTGGATACCATACAACTACCCCACTAATGACAATGTACAGCTAAGTCCATGTATGGCTATGGGTAACCCCAAAATTGGTCAGATAAAAACATAAGATAGTGGGTGTACTATGGCATTTTGTGAAAAAGATTTTCTAAAAGCTTCATCAAATTCCATTCATTGATTTAGGTGGAGTGGTGGATGTAAAGGTTGGACGGACAGGGGGACTGACGGTCGGACAGACACAATCTCGGTTTTTTCAAAAGCAAGTGTATAAAAATTTCAATAAGGCCAACAGAGAAAATCAGTCTCTATTGAACGAACATATTCTACTGCAAGATTTTTGTTTGTGAACTTTTTTTTTGTTATCTTTTGATACGATAATATTTTTGTTTGTTTTTTTCATTTGGCATGTTTGATATGCAATATTTGTGATATTTTTCATGCATTGATTTTTCCAATTAAAAAATTAAGAATACAAATGTATAATATCAATGAATATTTTCCCTCAGTCTATTGCAGCCAATATATGTTGTATAAAGTAAGTGTGTGTGTGTGTGTGTTTGTTTGTGTGTGAAACCACAGTTCATGTGTTTACTGTTGTGACTTTTATATTTAACTTATTACCAAAAAAATGTTTGTGTGGGCTTTGCGAGTAACAATATACACAACATCATTCATTCATTGAACCTTGTCTAACAGACAATGAAATGATATGGAGTAAATGCACATCAGACAAAGTGGCCAGACCAAGCAATGTAACAAGGCTTTTATATTTTTCTTCATCTTGCAGTCAACATGAGGCCTTCAACATTTAGACCGAATTATCTGTCATTTACAAAGCTACTTTTATCATCCTATGTTTATCTTTTACTAATCTGACTTTATATTTTTATTTTTTATTTTTTATATTGCTTTGTGAACGATAAAAAAAGGATGATAAAAGTAGCTTTGTAAACGACAGATAATTCGGTCTATTCAACATTGAGCTTTGCTCAGATATATATATATATATATATATAGCAAGTTCAATATGACGGGCGTTAGTACCGGTTTGAGCGGAATTCACTGCTAAATGTTGAGAAATGCCACAACAATTCATGTCTCTTTTTTCTCATTGATGCTGTGTCGTCAACAAACATAAGATTGACTGGCAATTTTTTTTTAAACGCTTCCATCCGTTGTCCGGCACAAAGACTAAAACAAGGTAATATCTTAACAACATATAAACAACAGGGCATTGCGAGAAAATTCGGTAAAATAAATGACTAAATACCGAAGTCACTGTGAATCTAAATTCTGCATATGCACATTTTGACAACTTATGTCTCTTCAGTGCAGATAAAATCTAAACGTTTGGAAGACAATAAACTCAAAGATGGTAAAAAACTGATAGAGAACAAATAACCAATCTGATCTAAATGTTAAGGGAATTAGCTAAGGACAGAGCTTTGCGTGAGGGAAATACTCCTTAGTTTTCAACAAAATAAAAAAAAAATTAGATATTGTAAGGTTCCAAATAGAATCGGCTTTCGGGTCAGCACAGAAGTACTGACTACTGGGCTGGTGAATACCCTCGGGGACTAGCAGTCCACCAGCAGTTGCATCGACCCAGTGGTAACAAATGACTTAATACCGAAGTTACTGTGAATTTAAATTCTGCATATAAAATCATGAGATCTGCACACTATAAACAGTAGTCAGGATAACATTTAAAAATAACAAAAGAGTCACAGTTTCAAAATATGATAGTGTACCCATATAAAAAAATTCGTGTACCTTATAACTGAAATATAAATAGAGCAAAAGGCTTTACTTATGTATATATTTTTTTAATGACCCGTTATGATCATTACAGATGCTGGTGGATCAGAAGATTTGACAACACTACCAGATGGTCTGACTTTTATATCATCGGTAAGATAAATGCACTTGTTCACAAATGGACCTTGCGTCCAATTTTCCCTACTATGTGTGCTCTGGAATTTGATTATTTTTAATTAATGTAAAGATTCTTCTATTGAAGTATCGGTTTAATGTTTTGTCAATGTATCTCGACGTTATCATTTTTTCAAATCCATCTCGGGCATACCTTTTACCAATGTGTTATCACAAGCGAGTGTTTTAAGTTTCTTCTTGTGTTTATTATCGCCTATTTTTTGCTGTAAGAGCACCAACTTTTTAAATCTAAAGTGTGGTAGAAGAAAACCAGACATCGGCTCGTGAAGCGTAATTTACACAATTTTAATAAAATGTGCATCAGGTGAAATCTATCTGTTGCTTTCGTGTCATTTTTTACGGCGTGTCAAATTTTGATGTACATTTGGAAACAAAATATATTTGAGATTTCTTCGAATATGTTTTTTTCTCAGAAATGAAAACAAAAGATTTGACAGGAAATTCATAGTAATGACTATGAATTAATTCACTTCACGATCATAAAAACGATATTCTTAACTGATTCCTACACCCCTGAAATTGTCAGTCTTATATATTTTTCAATGTCTATAGTTTTGAAACGTAAAATCAACGCTGGGGAGAGCTAATAAAAAGTAAAAGAACTCCAAGGTGTCCCCAATTATTAGCATGAAGAACGATCTCCAGAAAATAATTATTGAAAGCATGGCTTGTTTAGAGTATATCGGTTTACGGGATATTTACGACTTTTATAAATGGAAGAAAGGGATATTATAAACACAGCTTGCAGGGAAATGGGATAATTGAGGCAAAGTTTACAGGGATATGGAATATTTGAGAATGGGATATTTTGAATAATTTTGAAATGTTATTTAATCAATACGTTGATTTTACAGGGTCTTTTACCGTCAGCTACAGGTCGAATTCTAATGTTTGATTTTAATGATCAGAAGGAAAGAATAACGGAGCTGGCAATAGAACCGCCAATTTCAAATTTTCGTCCTCATGGTATTAGTGTATGGGAAGACCCTGGATCAGGTAACTAATTCACTGTCATCGATAACATATCGGAGAGACCTTCAATATCGGTCATTTTTACACAGTCTAAAGCCACAAGACATTCTCTAGAGTGTCAGTGAAAATATCATAGGATTAGTTCTATAATCGACTGTACTAATCTAATTTCTCTTTAACTTACTTGCAGGGTATCGCGACATTAATTCCCAGATCACTTGTGCGATTCGCTGTTTGACATTGGTAAATTAGGAGATAACTGCATTGTATTATATTTTTTAAGCTTTGTGGACGTAAATCGTAGATTTTACAGTCGCAAATTAAAATTACCCAGCGATGCTTCACCGGAGCTAGGTAAGCGAATATTTGAGACCGTAAAATCAAGATTGACGTCCTCAAAGCTTAAAATACAATATACAGTTGGGTGCAGTCATAACCTCTCACAAAATTAACTTAGAACCGTTATAATGACTGCTGTAAGTTAACTTAGAACTGTTCTAGAACAGTTCTAGAGCTGCTCTAGAAAAGTGTTCTAAAAGCAGTCATTGTCAAAAACTGTTCTAAAAGCCGTCATTTTCAAGAGCTGTTCTAAAAGCAGTCATAGAGTAGAACTGTTCTAAAAGCAGTCATCGAGTAGAACTGTTCTAAAAACGGTCATAACCTGTTCTAAAAAGAGTCATGGTCTTCCGTATGACTGCTTTTAGAACTGTTCTAAGTTAACTTAGAAAATGACCGTTTTTATGACCACTTTTAGAACTGCCCTGTCTTATGACCACTTTTAGAACTGCTCTATTTTATGACTGCTTTTAGAACTGTTCTAAGTGAACTTAGAAAATGACCGTTTTTATGACCGTTTCTACAACTGTTCTACGTCTGCTCCAAGTTAACTTCAAGTTAACTTAGAATTGTTTCTAAGTTAACTTAGAGTTAACTTGGATGAGAGGTTATGACTTCACCCAACTGTAGTTATCTCAATTCTAATGCAATAGCTCGAAAAACATTATTTTTTTAATTATTTTAATCTAAAGTCGAATTCAGAAAAAGTCCGCGAAAACTTACGAACGTCTTTGCCATATAAACAACGTGACGTCACACGAAGGCCAAAAGTAAAAACTAAACTGGGCTCCTGTTTTGTTAGCTTGGCGACATGCACTAACAACAGGTGACGGCTAAAAATCCCGAGGTCAAGATTCTTACCCCGTGATTATACGAGACGTTGCTAAAGACGCATCAATAAGGCCGTGGCGTGAATATTTTCCCGAATTTTCACCCGTTCCTAACTAGCGTAGCATTGTGGAACGGCGGACCAGTTTACGTAAAAACAAGACGTTTTCAGCCAGACTTTTGCTTAAGTTTCTAATGAAATTCAATAAAAATGGTAAATCAGGTAAGCAGTATGAATATTTCGCTTGTTATTCTTTTAAATGAATTACTAAACATAGCATTTTCCAAGATAGCGGCCCATCCTTAGTTACGGCTTTTAGATTGCGGATTTTACGGTATTTGTTATATATATCCAATCAGATTCACTGTTTCAAAAATATTGCATTAGAATATTAAATTTCTATGAAGAGATGACGCTTTCCCTTCAATTCAGAACAAAAAAGCCAAAACAACAAAACTTGGTTATAGAAGAACTAACAGGTATTACTGTAGTAATCTGTGTTTATGTTCAAGTATAATGTTTGCTTGGATGTTGGAAGTAATACAGGGAACCTACCGGTGTCATGTGTTGCACAAATGTAAAATAGCTAGATAATTACCTGATCTTATAAAGCTCGGTGGCAAATAAAAGTGACAACAAAAGTCCGAATCGATCTAAGGGAGAGACCAGTAAGGAAAATCCGTATAACAATCGAGAGATTCAGCCTCAAATCAGAACTTTCAAAACAATATATATCTCACTGATCGTGTGACGGGTATCGCTAGTGGAGCAGGACATGTTTACCCTTCCAGAGCACCTGAAGTCACTCCCGGTTTTCATGGGAGTTCACACTATGAGTGCCTTAGTTTTTAATGTCGTCTTTTTATTTTCGTGCATTGTAGCTGTCTCACGTCCTTGTTTTGTCTTTTTTTTTCTCTGTTGCCGTTTTTGCCATGTCTTTTGATTTCGATTTTTGTGGTCTTCGCTTCCCTTGTTCCTTCGATATTCTACTGCCGTTGTTTGTAACGTGACAAAGATCAATAAGGAATCATGGTCAACTGGTTTGAATTATTCAATGTAAAATTAATTTTGTTAGGCCAGAAGTAGGGTTAACTAATCTAGACAATTTGATCCGGGCATATACTACAAAAATATAAAATTTACGATAATTTGATTAAAAGGTTACATTTCATTTTAAGGATAGACGTTTGTTTGAAGCAGATTTTTTATTTTTTATATGTTTGATAAGTTTAGATTTCATTTCATATTTGTCGATTTTGCGAGTATACATTGAAAGAACCAAAACAAAACTCGTTTTGGTGATGCACACAGGGTCTGAAATAAAAGATTTCAAGATCATCAAAATAAAGCGTCCTTTCCATAACACTAGAAATATTGATTAACACTGAAAATTTACCTTCAAAACGTTATTCAATAAATATTACGGAGAAAAAGGGTCCAGCAGTTGCCAAACTTGAGATTCTCCTTTCCTGTCTTTTCTCTAAACATATGTTATTGACAAAAAAAAAGGCACACGTTTTTCGACGTGCAATTGTCTTCCCTTTATTGACATTAAGAGCCATTCTCTGTAAGAATCAAAGAATCTGCCATATGGTTGGAAATGTGGGGTCTCAGATTTTGATGAAATTTTGTATATAAAGGTCATATGTAATCCTGACAACAAAATAAGTTTTGTTTTTCAATTTTGAGCAGTGGTTGCTATGGTAACCGGTCATGCCCAAATATGGCTTCAAAAATGCTGTCAAAACGGTTAAAACGAGTGAAATCTAAGTAAGTCGTTAAAGGAAATACGAATTAACTGGTGTTTTATTACTATGTCAGTGATTAGATAATGGGGTCAATGTAACCTTTGAAACAAAAAGCAATGAAATGACTTAAGTCTAAATTTGGTTACCATGGCAACAAAAATCACTAAAAACGACAATTTCTAAAAAATGGAAAAATGGCCAATTTTGCCCATTTTTAAGTGTTAATTACAAAAAATTGCGTCTGTAGAACTTCATTAAACTTACTGAGTTTCCAGTTTAGTATATTATCTTTAAAATATCAAAAAAAAAAAAAATAAAAATGGTGATATTCCGATTTAAAAAAATCGATAATTTTGAAATTTGCTGAGATTTTCATATTTCTGCCAGAAAACTTCAAAATAACCTACTTACTTGTATTTCAGTCCCTCTTCAGCAGATATTATTGATATTGAGTTTATTGGTCCATTTTGAAATGAGAATACTTAGCATATGCTAAATGACCTTGACATTCCATCTCAAGGTCATGAAACTCAAATTTCCAAGGTCAAATTTGTATCAAAAACTGCTCAAAATCTGTATTTCAGCCCATCTTGGGTAGATTGAAATGATGTTGGGTATCTGTTTATTTGAAGAGGAACATGCTTTTTATATCTTGGTATATGATATATGATCTTGATATTCCATCACAAGGTCACAAAACTTAAATTTCCAAGGTCAAATTTGTGTCAAAAACTGCCCGAAATCTGTATTTCGACTTCTATTTCAGCCTATCTTCGGATGATTGTAATGATGTTGGGTATCTGTTTAATTTAAAAGGAACATGCTTTTTATGTCTTAGTATATGCTATAGGATCTTGATATTCCATCTCAAGGTCACAAAACTCAAATTTCCAAGGTCAAATTTGGGCCTAAAACCGCTGGAAATCTGTATTTCGACTGTATTTCAGCCCATCTTCGATAGATTGTAATGATGTTGGGTATCTGTTTATTTTAAGAGGAACATGCTTTTTATATTTTGGTATATGCTATATGACCTTGATATTCCATCTCAGTGTCACGAAACTCAAATTTTCAAGGTCAAATTTGTGTCAAAAACCGCTCGAAACCTGTATTTCGACTATATTTCAGCCCATCTTCGGTAGATTGTAATGATGTTGGGTATCAGTTTATTTTAAGAGGAACATGCTTTTTATATTTTGGTGTATGCTATATGACCTTGAAATTCCATCTCAAGGTCACGAAATTTTGTTAAAAAACCGCTCAAAATCTGTATTTCGACTTGTATTTCAGTCCATGTTCAGTAGATTGAAATGATGTTGGGTATTTGTTTATTTTAAGATGAACATGCTTTGTATATCTTGGTAAATGCTTAATGACCTTGACATTGCATCCCAATGTCATGAAACTCGAAGTTTCAAGGTTTTCGCCACAAATATTCTCATTCCATACTATTTTCTCGGGAACGACATTGAATATGCCAGGAATAACTTTCTGGTGACATCACGTTAGCAGCCAACAACCATACGGATGTTTGACGTTGAACTCTGAATGTCAAAAGATAATCACCAAGGCCATTATTTATCTATAAGATCAAATATTGCTACAAGATTAATATTCTTGTTTTATGGTTTCTTTTTCGTTTGGCACATGTACATACTTTAAATATACTCTGGTGTATAAGAATACTGTACAGTGGCATTGCTCTGACCAGCATTTGTTGTTTATAGCCTTACGGAAAGATCAAAAACAGAATCGAATGCTTCAAAAGCTGCCATTTGCTCAACCCAAATCCAATAGTGACCTTAACAGAAACTTTAACCTTAGTCCTTCCAGCTATATGATGTGATTGTCCACTAGCTTAAGGTTAGCGATGACACCTGACCCCAAAAATAATTCCGAATTCAAAATGGCTATTTTTTAAATATATTACTGTTGAATATATACCCTTTCTTTGGTATAAATATCGGACCACCTTTCCAGGCGTTTTTCTGAGATAAATGGGATCAAAGTTACCCCCGCCCCCTGTATAATGGTCCGAATTCCCATTCCCTCCCCCTTTTGACCATATAAAAACCAATAGTACATTGTTTTTGTAAAAAAGAGTTTTTGGATTATAAGTCTTTGTTGTTTTAAAGGTATTTATAAAAAATACATCCACTTCTGTCAATTATTTTTGCTAATATTCCGAATTATGTGCACATTGAGGTTAGAACTTTTATCACTTTTTGCCCCCCTGGAGGGACATAAAAAGTGAAATTCAGAAAAACTTCCGAATTCAAAATTTCATTTTTTACTTAAATATATACCTTTATACAATATCTTCAAAATATAAAAAAAAATCAGTATAGCAAACCAGGCTTTTAAGAGACCTACAAGCCCTCCTCCCCTCAAAAAATTTTGCCGTCACTAGAACAAAAACCGGAAGTTATGTCACCGGCTGTGATTGTAGCACAAATACCAAACTAAAATAGTCATATGACTGTTCTCTTGACTAGAACAGGAAGTTGTAGGTTACACAGGTCAAACCGGAAGTGGATACTTTCTTACCTACTGTTGATCATAAATACAAAAATTTCATCTATAAATTTAAATTTTGTGATATATTGTATGATAGTTCCCACAGTCCTATAGAGAGATAAAGAAGTGCGCATGCGGTACCGAAAGTAGTTTGTATTCCCAATTAGCCCCCCTTTTGACCGAATGACCAATTATGCTGTATTAAGATATATTTTGGGTGGCGTTGACTAAATGAATGAGTTGATATTTCTTATATTTTCTTGTTCCAAACTTTTAGGGAGTGATCTTCATAAAACGGAAATCAGCAGTGGCTTGTTCTGGCAGTATTTCTATCACGTCTGCGTTAATTGTTAAGAATGAGGAGACTGCTATTGTTGTTCTCTCTTCCCACAATTTTCAAGTTTAATTCTATCATTTTTTTCCACTTTTCTTAACCCCATTGTGTACATAATTTACTTTTTTCACTACTATATCTCTATCTTATTTATTTTTTATCAAAGTTGTTTTCCTTTTTCTCACCTTATTTCTATTTTTCATCATAAACGAAGAAATTTGAATTTTCCCGCCATTTTGCTGTTTCCATAGCAACGGTCGCCATTTTCATATTTTAAAGACCAAACCTCGTATCTACACATGATAAGTAACCTTCCTGTCAAATTTCAGTAATTTTGGAGCAATTTGAAAATTTCCCGCCATTTTCTGTGCACGTAGCAACGGTCGCCATTTTGATTTTTTTAAAACCAAAGTTCTTTTTTACACATGCTCAGTAACATTCCTGTCAAATTTCATTCCATACTGAACATTTTTTAAATTTTTTCCCGCCATTTTTATGGTTTATCACGTGACAGCTGTCCTCACTAACCTTAAGACACTAGTGCTTTTGTCAGGCAACGGATGACATTGATTGTAAGAGTATTTTGCAATGTTTATTAATGTTTGTTGACATTACCACATCCATAACGATGTAGCGTTATTCGACAAGTAGCAAAGAATTCCACTCACACCGGTGCTAGGGGCTGTCTTGAACTTACTATGAGGTATGAGCAAAGTTCATTGTTGAAGGCTTCGTGATGACTTCAAGATGTAGAACAACAATAAAAGCATTGTTCCCTTGCTTGATTTTACCATATTTTTGTAGAGACTTTGTATCATGTGCATTTACTCAGTGTTCTCCCAAGTATTTTTCAATAAAGTTGGGGTAAATTTTTAGCTTGGCGCGAGGTGACGCTTAGACGTAATAACTTTTGTCATTAATAACAGTTTTAGTTACTCATTAATGATAGTTATATAAAATTTTACCGCAAAAAACAGAAGCATTGTGATTAAACTGTTTTTATATTGTTTATTCAGCATGTGTACCTAGGTAGAAATACAGCATCTAGTAAAATATCTGCCTGGAAAGCATTGGGGTAAAAATTATAGTGTAGGGTTAATGATAAAAGCATCGGGGTCAAGAATTATAGCATAAGGGTACCCCGACTCTAAAAGGGCCTCGGGAGAGCACTTCGCATCCCTTCGTTGTTTATTCTATTAACATTTTAATTTAGGGTCATATCCCAGCTTCTATAGTGGTAGGTGGAAGATATTTGTTTAGGGAATGCATATTATGTGGTACTCATTATCTGTACCAATTAGGTTCACTGACCTACTTTTTTTACATCAATGGAAAAATATAATCGCACTAAGTTGGTTTTAATACATGTGTAGTTTGCTTTAAATATTGTTTATTGATCATGTGGGCGCTTTAATGCGATTCACATCTCTATTATACGGCAACACTTTATATTAGACTAGTTCATAAGTATCGACCCACATATTCATTCATTTTTGTCAAAATCAATAATTCAGCAACTAAGGCTCATATAGGAATTTTTTTTTCAGTTGATAAATCTTGGGAAAGGGGGAAAGGGGGGGGGTGTTGTAGCCAATATTATTCCAGAATTATGTCACCTTACATATTTTTACAGCTAAGGTTAAGGTTTCTGTTAAGGTCACTTTTGGACTTTGGTTGAGCCAATGGCAGCTTTTGAAGCATTCGATTCTGTTGATCTTTCAATAAGGCTATAAACAACATATGCTGGTCAGAACAATGCCACTGTACAGTAATCTTATACACTAGAGTATATTTAAGGTATGTACATGTGCCAAACGAAAAAAAAAACATAAAACAAGAATTTTAATCTTGTAGCAATACTTGATCTTATGGATAAACAATGACATCGGTGATTATCTTTTGACCTTCAGAGTTCAAGGTCAAACATCCGTATGGTTGTTGGCTGCTAACGAAATGTTATCAGAAGGTTATTCCTGGCATATTAAATATCGTTCCCGAGTATATATTCTCTCTAAAAAAAGAAACGCAACATCAGGTTATCTTTTTCAAATATTATTTTCCCGGACAATTAACCAGTAAATATCAAAATATATGTACAAATAAAGTTGATCATAATTACGCCTTCATACAAAGTTTCCAGGTACAATCATTTAAATTCATCCATCCGTAAACGACTTTGGTCGAAATCTGGGACACCCTATGAATTACGCATTGCCACAAAATGGGTCGACTTTCACGCGCAAATCATGAGTTATTTTTTAGCTCAGTCAGTCGGTATAAATTCCCGGTATTTCTTTTCATGAATGCTTTCGTAAAATAAATTTCTGATGAGGTGATGCTATGCCAAGGTTAGACGCTACTATCCGGAATATTGCTATCGGACGACTCCAGGCCGGAGAATCACAGAATGCTGTTGCTGCAACGTACAACGTTCATCGTAGCACAATTTCACGCCTTTGAGAACGCTACCTGCAGCTTGGTACTACGACAGACCGGCCACGTTCAGGGCGCCCGCGTGTTACAACCAGAGCGCAAGATCGTTACATTAAACTTTTCCATCTGCGGAATAGGACTATTGCTGCAACAGAAACAGTTGCAAACGTCCCTTGGTTGCCCCGTATATCAGCACAGACAGTACGCAATCGGTTACGTTCTCATGGATTGAGGGCAAGAAGACCCTACTTTGTAGCAACACTGAGACGCCAGCACCGCAGAGCGAGGGTTAGATGGTGTACTACAGTTCGTGCATGAGATTTACAGAACTGGAGAAGAGTATGAGCAATGAGTCACGTTTTCAACTCGAAAAGCAAGATGGTCGCATACGTGTGTATTCTCTTATCCGGACATCCGGTCACTTTACCTGTGGAGGAGCTGAAAATGACCACATTTCACTATAAATCTAAGTAACTTCAACTTTCATTTATTCATTCATTTTTCAAGATATTTTAATGAAACTCAGATTATGCCTTTGGAACATCATTATAAACATCATATGCGAATTTCAAGATCATAATTATTATCACACCGAATATATTGCAATTTAAAATATCGATTTTTTACATAGATTATATAAGAAAACATCGATCGCGTCACCGCCTATGTTTCGGGGATAAGATTAAAATCGACTGATCTGATTGGCCAATGCAGCTTTGTGATGTCACGCCGTATAAGAGAATAGGCGCCAAAACGAACGTTTTGCGCAAAACTGTGTTGTGGAGAGAGCAGTGCTATGATGTGGTCCGCTATTTCTTATGCCAGAAACACACAGCTGATACACATCCAAGGCAATATGAACGCTGTTAGGTATGGAGACGAAATTTTACTACCTCATTTATTGCCCGAAATTGGCATTCGGAGAGAAATTTTTCAGCACGACAATGCCCGACCACATACAGCACGTGTAACAGTAGACTTTTTAGAACAACAGAATGTCAATGTGATCCGTTGGCCGTCACGATCACCGGATCTTAATCCAATTGAATATTTGTGGGATGAAGTGGATCGGCGCGTGCGCCAACGACAACCACCACCGCAAAATCTGCAGCAATTACAACAGGAACTTCAGTTTGAGAGGAAAAGGATACCGCGTGTTCGAACTCGGCGTTTAATTGAATCTATGCCAAGAAGAGTCGGGACTGTGTCACAAGCAAATGGTGGACACACCAGATACTGACAATTTATGAGTGATTTATTGACAATATGTAACAAACTGTGATATTCATTTGTAAAAGGACTCATGAACAAGAAGTGTGCTAATTTTTGCATTCCTGTGTAAATTATTTATATGATAAATTATGAAAATAATATATGAAGTAAATTTCCTATTTTCTGTATGTTGCGTTTCTTTTTTGGGAGGGTATAGTATGAAATCAGATTATTTGTGGCCAAAACCTTGAAACTTCGAGTTTCATGACCTTGGAATGCAATGTCAAGGTCATTAGGCATATACCAAGATATAAAAAGCATGCTCATCTTAAAACAAATACCCAACATCATTTCAATCTACTGAAGATGGACTGAAATAAAAGTTGAAATACAGATTTTGAGCGGTTTTTGACAAAAATTTTGAGACCTTGAGATGGAATATCAAGGTCATATAGCATACACTAAAATATAAAAAGCATGTTCCTCTTCAAATAAACAGATACCCAACATCATTACAATATACCGAAGATGGGCCGAGATACAAGTCAAATGACAGATTTCTAGTGGATTTTGACACAAATTTGACCCTGGAAATTTGAGTTTCGTGACCTTGAGATAAAATATCAAGGTCATATAGCATATACCAAAATATAAAAAGCATGTTCCTCTTAAAATAAACAGATACCCAACATCATTACAATCTACCGAAGATGGGCTTAGATACAAGTCGAATTACAGATTTCGAGCGGATTTTTACACAAATTTGACCTTGGAAATTTGAGTTTCGTGACCTTGAGATGGAATATCAAGGTCATATAGCATAAACCAAAATATAAAAAGCATGTTCCTCTTAAAATAAACAGATACCTAACATCATAACAATCTACCGAGGATGGGCTGAAATATAAGTCGAAATACCGATTTCGAGCAGTTTTTGACAAAATTTGACCTTGGAACTTTGAGTTGCGTGACCTTGAGATAGAATGTCAAGGTCATTTAGTATATGCTAAGCATTCTCAATTTTAAATTGACCACTAAACTCAATATCAATACTATATGCTGAAGAGGGACTGAAATACAAGTAAGAATGGTTATTTTGGGGTTTTCTGACAGAAATATAAAATCACTATCTCAGCAAATTTCAAAATTATTTATTTTTTAAAATCGGAATATCACCATTTTTATTTTTGATCTTTTAAAGATAATATACTAAACTGGAAGCTCAGTAAGTTTAATCAATTTCTATAGACACATTTTGTTGTAATTAATGCTTAAAAATAAGCAAAATTGGCCATTTTTCCATTTTTTGGAAATTGTCGTTTTTAATGATTTTTGTTGCCATGGTAACCAAATTTAGACTTAAGTCATTTCATTGCTTTTTGTTTCAAAGGTTACATTGAACAATTATCTAATCACTGATATGGTAATAAAATCCCAGTTAATTCAGTTTTTTCTTTTAGAGCTTACTTAGATTTCACTCAGTTCGGCCATTTTGACAGCATTTTTGAAGCCATATTTGGGCATGACTGGTTACCATAGCAACCACTGCTCAAAATGCAAAAACAAAATTTATTTTGTTGTCAGGATTACATTTGACCCTTGTATACAAATTGTATTAAAATATTATACTTACATTTATTAATCAAAGTAGACATTAAAAATCCTTATTTTGCAACGAACATATAAAGGGTGAATAAATAAATGTATTCACCTGCTGGAGTGATATTAACTTCATGACGTCATACTGTATTGAACTCTTAAATTAAACATTCATGATCTTTTGTAACGGTGAATACGTTTTTTTTTCTTATTGATCTGGAAACACAGATACCCACCTCGACCGATGGTCTCTGTGAATCTTGGTTTACCGGTCAATAAACATGCGTATTCAGCACTGCAAAAGGCAATAATTGTATTTTATTGGTGAATGTACAAAAAGTGTAATTTGTAATAGATACATTTTCTGTTATAACGGACTTTTTACGCCGCAACAATTCGTAAAATATTTAATACAGGAGTTTGTCTTTTAATGCAGTGTGGAGTTAGTAAAATAATTCCCCTTGTTAGAGATACATGTATATGCTCTTTTTTCTTAGATATGATGTACTTGTACATGAGATAATATCGCATGTCTGCACTTTGTTCAGTTACTATTATCTAATTTATGTAAATTCAAAAAACTTAAGGTATAACTCCCTCCATCTTAATTTTGTCCTTAGCTGTATTTGATATTACTGATTATTCGGATTTCGTTTGGTTTTATGTATTTTAAACTTTTTTTGAAATTATGGAATTCCTATGTTTAGGTTCTAGTGCTGCTGATGAGGAATAAATTTCCAAAATGGCCATACAGCTCATTAAAATCATTGCAGTTGGAGTTAACATATGTGTTATGGAGGGGGATTTCCGCCACCAGAGAAATTCCATGCTGTAAATTTTCATCCTCTCTTTTTGTTGTTTTTACTTTCCTTGTTCATAGTTCTGCATTTTCTATATTTTATATTACAGATTCTAAAATATCAATTTATTATATTTTATATTCTTTCTTTCAATGTTCCTATTTCATCCATTCTTCGGCAGTTTTTTTTTATATTTTATATTTTTGGTTCTATGAACTCAATTTATTATATTAAGAAAAATTACAAGAAAATACCAAAGACAAAAGTTAAATATAAACGAAAGAATGGTGAACAATGAATACTTACTTTGTACATTTCTCTTTCAAATTATAAAACATTAAATTTTTAGAAATTAGACCACGTAGATATAATGCCGTGAAAGAAGTTTTTAGAACTTAACGAGCAAAGAATAGAAGTGGGAACATTTAAAGAAAGAACATACAATTCAATGGGCTTGAAGTAAACGTGGCGGAAAAAACGCGTATGATTGAATTATGACAACAGATGGCGCAAGTGTTTCTGTGACAGCTTTTCATCCACCACGAACGGGACGTTATAGGGACATTATATAGAAATAAATGAAAGGATATGGAGTGAATGTACATGTGATAAAAAACGGACATCATATATTTTATCATGTATTTGAATGATAATTTTAATATGATGCAACAAAATAACATTTTAAGACGATGAAATTAAAACAGCCTTTCCATTTAAGTGAGAATGAAGCGGGGTAAACTTATACGGGATCGTTCATGATCGGAAGCGATAATAGATTTTACTGACAATACTGCTTATCCCCAAATACGGGCGTGAAGCGGGAAAAACTGAAAAAAAATCATCTTTGATAGGGAAGCAGGGTTTTTAAGAGTCTTTGTTGAATCCACCCTCATGAAACGGTAAAGTTGAGAAAGAATTGTGGAATTTCGAGAAAAGGCCCCATTGTGATTTTCATTGTACAGCTTCAATTGTTTTTAAGCCTGATTAAAAAAAAACTACTATTTAGTAATATAGCGGAAAGGCGAGACCCACATGATTTTCGGGACTTCTGGATTTCTTATTTTTAATTTCGGAAAATCGGATTACCCCTATTTTAAGGCCACACATTCGGAATGAAAATACCCATTTGGATACCTGAATATAGGCATGTTTTTAACCACGGAAAATCACGAATGTCATTCCAAAATAAAACGGGATAGGCAAAAATTGGTTTCTTGGATAGATTAAAAAACCACAAAGTTTATCATACTTGATCATATGTATGTGAATCAGAAATGAGCAAGCAATATGGGCAGTTCATTTACACATCGTATTCTTTTAAATTTTACATTTTGAAAGTTCAGTATATACATGCATTAAATTTTCGAACACTTGTATAAATTTTATCAAACTTTGTTATATTTGTTGTCCTTGTGCCATAATTCGCGTCTTTGAGCACAAAATTCCACCAATGTATTGGTATGAACAGTACTCCGAGAGCCCGGATCTGAAGCCCGGAGTCCAATGAGTGGAAGCCGGGGCTCTAGTGTTGGAGCCCGGAGCCATAGTGTTGGACCCTGAGCCCTCGTGTTGGAGCCCGGAACCCTGGTATTGGAGTCCTGAGCCCTAGGTGCTGGAGCCCGGAGCCCTATTGTTGGAGACCGTAGCCATAGTGTTGAAAACCGGGCCTAACGTTAAAAAAATGCAGATCCGGGACCAAAAACCCGAGTTATACTCCAGTCGATGTAATTTTGTTATCAGAACTTTCTGATTTTTGTCGAAATGTTAACAGAATATGTACCTATTCAGAACTAAAATTATTTCCTTGAAGGGAATTACCTTTTGCACATTTAAAAACTTTTCGGGAAAACTACGCTATTTCTTTTTTTCAAGAGCAAATTACTCTTAAAACTCGCCATATTCACACAGGAAAATTATAAGTGTGTCTCGATGCGGTTAAAGCAGGATGCGGGGTCGGCTTTGAAGTAAACAAAAAGCGGGTCGGCATTTTTAGTGAGTGGGAAAGGGATCATCGAAAATAAAAATTCACTGGGAAACGGGAAATGATGTAGAAACTGCTTAAAATTCATGCCGTGAACCGGGAAAAGGTTATTTTTTAAAGAGTGTAAAATATTTCCCGTCCCATTAATACACCTTGTGAAAACAAAATTCACGTGTATTGACATTATTGATCGCAAATTTCAGGCTATCGGAATGGCAATAGTTTTTTATCAAAGAGGGGTTGGCGAGACCAGCATGATTTTCGAGACTTCGGAATTTTCAATTTTTCAACTTCGGGAAATCAGATAACTTCCTTTATCAGATCATGAATTGGGAATGAAAATACCTGTCCCGCTAGACTGAACACGGGGGGAGGGGGGTCGTGTTGTGGCACCGTTAGGTTCCATACTATGAAATGATGTTTGGACCAAAGATTCATAAATCTGTGTTTCGACACTCTAACGACTAGATTCAAACCACAAAATGAACCCTATTTAGTGGTTAAGCCGGTGCAATTTAACATGTAACCACTGGGAAACTTCATACAACCTTAACCGAGCTTTCTCAAGCAATAAGTTTGCTTGTCCAATTATTCAATGATTTCAACTGGTAGTTGAAACTGCATGGTCAAGCTGGAATATATTTGTCATAAACTTTCGAGATGTCGTTTCTGTGGCAAAATCTACAGCAAAGCCAGTCGAAAAGGACGCTAAATCTTCTAAAAAGACAAGAACTACCGCACAAGAGCTAGTCAAGAAACCAAAGAAGTGAAATCAATAGCTTATCTCTTACATATGCAGACAAAAGTCCTTCTAAGGGCTACTAAATTTCTCAAAAAGAATATTTATAGTTGTTATATCAGCAAAAATCAAAGTCAAAAATAGCTTTTTCCTCTATAGTATATTTTCTCTTCCTTTCTAATTCCCCTTTCCCCTTTTTTGTATTGATTTTACTTACTTATTCATTTATTTATTCATTAATAATTTTTTTCAATTGGTCCTTCTCGATATTAATATTTCATTTTTTTGTTGGCTCCGGGCTCCAAAACAAGGGCCTCGGGCTCCAACACTAGGGCTCCGAGCTCCAGCACTAGGTCTCTGTGCTCCAACACTTGAGTTCCGGGTTCAAACAAAACAGAAGGGTACAGGTCTCCAACACTATGACTCCGGGCTCCAAACTAGGACTCCGGGCTCCAATTCTAAGGCGCCGGGCTCCAGCTTTGTGCTCTTAGAGAGCTGAGTTATCCGATTTTCCGAACTTAAGAATGGGAAATTCGGAAGTCCCAAAAATCATGTAGGTCTCTTTTTCCCCTTTTATTAAAAAATGCATTACCGGGTAGCATGAAAATTTCGTTTTACATTATACAAAATGGAACTTTTTTCCATCAGGCTTATAAAACTTTTGGTGCTGTATATAGGAGGTCACAATTTGGCCCTTTCCCAAAATCCCACATTTTTTCTCAACTTTCCCGTTTTAAAAAGACTCTTAAAAAACCCTATTTCCCGATTCAATGTGATTTTTTTCAGTGTTTCCCGCGTCACGTCCGTTATTGGGCTAAGCAGTGTTACCGCTTCCAATAATGAACTATCCCCTTCAAGTTTTCCCCTCTTCTCTCTCACTTAAATGGAAATGCTTTTTTATTTCACCTTCTTAAAAATGTCATTTTGTTGCATCATATTAAAAATTGTCTGTGGAATACATAATAATATATATAGTTTTCTATGTATCGTGTGCGTTTTTGTCAAATGTACATTCACTCCATATCCTTTCATTTTTTTCTATATAATGTCCCTATAACGTCCCGTTCGTGGAGGAATCTGCTGGTGGATGAGAAGCTGTCACAGAAACACTCGCACCATTTGTTGTCATAATTCAATCACATGCCTTTTTCAGCCACGTTTATTTTAAGCACATTAAAACAAAAATTGCACGCAAATACAAAGACAAAAACTAAATATAAACGAAAGAATGGTGAACAATGAATACTTACTTTAAACATTTCTCTTCCAAATTGTAAAACATTAAATTTCTAGAAATTAGAACACGGTAGATATAATGCCGTGAAAGACTATTTTAGAACTTAACGAACAAGGCATAAAAATGGGATCATTTAAAGAAAGAACATACAATATAATATTTTGAGATCATAGAACAAATAATATGAAATATACAAACGGCAGACGCATTGATGAAATAGGAACATTGAAAGAAAGAATATAAAATATAATAAATTGATATTTTAGAATCTGTTATATGAAATACATTGTATAGAAAATGCAGAACTATGGATAAGGAAAGTGAAAACAATAAAAAGAGAAGATGAAAATTTACAGCATACAGTGTAGAATTTCTCTGGTGGCGGAAATCCCCCTCCATAGTTATGGTCTTATGTTCATTTGCTCCATAGTCTTTCGTAAAATATAGAACGAATATTTGTTGACGACAAAATAAAAGAATTTTGTTAGTAGCAGAAATCCCAAGAAGGTCCAAACACTGAGTGATAAAATTTGAAGCATGGAAGAAATGATGCAGAAGTTAGTAATGGTGAATGAAAGAATATGGAGTAAATGCACATGACAAAGTCTCTACAAATACATGGTAAAATCAAGCAAAGGAGCAACGCTTTTTTTGTTGTTCTTCATCTTGAAGTCATCATGATACCTTCATCCTTAAACATACATTATTGTGTTCTATTTCAGATGTGATTAGGTTGTTAGTAGTTAACCATGGAGATACAGAATCAGTTGAAGTTTTTGAATATAAAAGGAAATCATCTATTCTTAAGCATGAGAAAACAATCTTGACTGGTGGTATTGCGTATGTATACTATAAGAGTATGGCTTTGATCGTATAACTTCTTTTTAAATTGCTTTTAAGGATTTGAATCCACAGATACCTTTACAACAGTTTCTGCATTTTTTTGCTATGTTTTAGTTTGATTGCTAGTAACTTAAAATGTTCCATTACAGAGGAAAAGAAAAAAAAACAAATCTTGCTCAATCAAATGTTTTGGTTGTGTCTTGAGGTATGAGCCTTAATTATTGTTGAGGCTTTTCATGGTGACTTTAAGATGAAAAACAACTATTTAAGCGGTGGTAAATTGCTTGGTTTTACCATGAGACTTTATCTTTTATCATTCTAAGTTTTCTTGCAATTGAATTTCGCTCGAACCGGTGCTAGGGGCCGTGTTGAACTTACTATGAGGTATGAGGATAGCTCATTGTTGAAGGCTGCATGGTAACTTCAAAATGAAGAACAACACTAGACGCGTTAAACAGTTGCTTGGTTTACCATAAGCAAGGAAAGAATATAAAGTAAATGCACATGAGAAAAAAATCTCTACAAATACATGATAAAAAACATTCAATTGAACAATACTTTTATTGTTGTTCTTCATCTTGAAGTCATCATGAAGCCCTCAACAATGAACTTTGTTTTTACCTCACAATAAGATCAAGACGGCTTCTAGCACCGGATTGAGCGGAATTCATTGCTAGGGGCCGTCTTGAACTCACTTTAAGGTATGGGCATAGGTCGTTGTTGAAAGCCTTATGCATGATGACTTCAAGATGAAGAACAAGAAAAAAAAGCGTTGTCCCTTTACTTGTTTTAACCATGTATTTGTAGAGACTTGTCTTATGTGCATTTACTCCATATCCTTGCAATGTTTATAGAACAAACATAAGATTAAGATATAGCCAAACCAATAGCATTTCCAAGCCATTCATAATTTTTTGTGAATGAAATGAGTAAAATTAAGATTTATCGATTTTGAATTTCTTTGTTCCTCATTTAGATTGAACGATATTGTTGCTGTTTCAAAAACTGAATTTTATGGAACACAATATATGGAATATCCATACCATAAGATAATGTCACTTGTAGAGACGTATATGATGTTAGATCTTGGAAAGTTATGGTTTTATGATGGGCAACGTTTCAAACTAATTTCGTCAGGATACTTCTTCCCGAATGGAATAAATGCATCACCTGATTTTAAGTAAGTTCAGATGTAGGATATATTGATAATGTATTATTACATATTCCAAGGGGGTTTTGGATATAATAGTACATTTTGTTATCTAGGTTCATGTATTCTGATGTAGATAATCATGTCGACTTGCTAACTGAATTCTACCATTGGTGTTAGAAGCCGGCTACCTGTAACGGGTTTTATTCGTAGGTTTGTTATACTACAGGAAAACGGGACAGATAAACGGGAGGTTTAGGTACCCATAAACCGGTTATATCTTACCACTGACTTTTGCTATTGCCGGTACCAAATCCGGCAGTCCCGAGTTCCTATCGTTGTTAACGTTTGTCTTTTGTCTTATTTGTGTTTTTATGTGTTTTTTCCCTGGCAGATTGTAGCATATAATTATAATTTTAAGCCATAGTAGATGCTTCCTGTTATCCCCTTTTTTGCATTAAATAATTTGTGCATTAATACAACCAATGGCCTTCATTTTCCTTGAGATTTTCAGAAATATTTTATAAAAGTTGAGTTGTGTATTAAATAGGAAATCAATTCAATTATTTGTTCTGAAAACAACAAATTATTTTTCTCTATATATTCAGAAGAGATTTTGAATTGCTTTTAATCAATATGATTGTAAAATTAACAAAGCGACCTTTTTTTAATTTTTTTTTCTACTTGAAAGCAAATTTTCCTTCGGAAATGCAGATATCTATTGACAAGCACTTGAAGTACCTATCCGACCCTGGTGGATTGGTTATAATCTAGCCATATGTACACATAAAATTCCGTTGATGTAAAATGTGCCCTTTGCAGTTTTTTTTCGCAATACCTGTGTAAGTTCAAAGAAACAAAATAATACAATTTGTTAAGCCATGAAAATGCACAACAACTGCAATTTGAACTTAGGAATTTATTTCAAATTCATTTAAAAGCCGTATCAAATCTGCACTTACATCACGCATATGCGTATTTAATCTGAGCGACTACAACTGAAATATCTAAATTGTTTGCGTGTGACCACCCATCTTTGGTATGTCTGAAGTTTGCATGTTCTTTATTATGACCTATTGTTGAATCATTGGAATCATCGTGATCTCGTGTAGGCTTAGTGATTTGTTAGAGTGTGTCTCTATTTGGTTTTGTCTTAACCATCTGGCTTTTCACATTATGACGACTTTAAATCAAGTTGTAGGTCCATGCTTTCAATGTTCAATCTAATGAATTAATTAGAAAAAGTTGCAATGGAAATACTCAATCTATACATAAAATACGCCATTATGGGTAAAAGAATTTTAGTAATCAGTAAAGATAACATAAATACACTGTTTCATGTCTGTACGCAGAATTGTCAATTTTTGGAGTTACAGATGGACAAACATAATTATTGGATTTACAAAAACAAATTTAAGACATATAACGTAGCTTGAACAGATTTAACATTGCGTTTAACAATAAATAACAAATGTTGACATCGAGTCATTTCAGTAAAAACCACAAAATAATGTATTTTTGAAGATAGGTAGACGTCACATAGTAACAAACATTTTAAGAAAATTAAATTGCAAAAGTATATTCGAACCAACAAGGCAGAATAGTGGGAAATTCTAAAATGAACAATAGAAATACAGACTTAATCACAAAAAGAGTGAACCCAAACAAACATTATGGGTTTTACAAAGTGGCAATGAAGGGATCACCTGATGATATCTCGATGTCACGCAATGTTACTAAAAATTAGATCAATATTATATTATACATTGCTAACACAATTCTTATTTCATAGGTACATTTACATGGCAGAATTTGGTGGAAGAAATATACACGCTTTTCAGAGAAAGGCCGACAATAGTCTGGAGTTAATACAAGTATGTAGAACTACCGAATTACTTCTAATGTGAAATACATCACACACAGCACAACACTTAATATTGCAGTTTTTCATACTATTTTGACTTGAGTTGTAATTCCTCGCAAACTCATGAATACGCTTTATGAAAAGAGAAAAAACGCCCAAAAATAGTTTAGTCAAAAGATTTTAGAACAAGCGGCGTTTATTTAGTTGATTGGTGTTATGCAGTAATGTTTAACAGTCGACTTCTCCCTTTTTTGTAGTCGCCATTGACGTCTTACTGTATCGGCATTACTGACATCTTTAGATAAAATACAAATAATACCCAAGTTGCATAGAAAGTTAATTTCGTTATGCTGTACACGTGTTCAAGAAGTAACCTCTCATCAGCATCATTAGAATGAAAAACCAGAAAACTATAATTCAAAAGTAGAAAAAAAGAAGTACTAATTACCAAAAATATCTAAATAGAATGCAAAATCACGTGCCAAGGACAACCACCGAGTGCCATACACGGAAAGAAGCCTCAGTATTTTTATGGTAATAGAATTTTGATAAAAGAGTAAATTTTTTATAAATCGCAAGGTAAATTTATATAAAAGTTTTCATGTCAGACAAGTCTGACTATTGGGGTGGTGAATATCCTCGGACACCTCTGGTATACCAGCATTGGCATTATTTAAGAATACTAGTTAAAGATGCTAGACACCATAGTCAATGTTTTATTTACGCCTTTTTCTTTGATTTATCGACTCTGATAGTGGCAACCAACTAACATTAATTTTGCCTCTCTTTGTTTTCTTAAGCATTGATGCCGTATCATTCCCTGCTAAGTTTAACCCAATAATTCATGTAGAAATTACGTATTAAACACATTTCCTTCACACAGATCAAACCATTCTGGGAACATACTTCCTTGATTGCTATACAAGTTTTAAAACTTTTCTAGTTGTCCTCAACAATTAAACCAAACGCAATATTTATCATGACTTAAACCACAGTAAAACAAAATAGACAAACGCAATATAAAGATTAGCAGTTAGTTCGTTTTAAGGCCCAACCATTGATATACACTTCTGTAATCATGTCCCCCAAACGAAGTTTGGGAGACATATTGTGTTTGATCCGTTCCTTATTATTATTATTAAGGTCTTTCCCACTACAGTGGAAAGACCTTATTGTATTTCGTTTGATTATTATTAAGGTCTTTCACGATCTTGGTCGTAAAAACCTTATTGTATTTCTTAAGATTATTATTTTTTTCTTCTGTAGGGTCTCCGCCGTAAAAACTATGCAACATATCATTAGGACACTTGGGCTGGTAGATCGGTCAGAGAATAAGACCTCAAAAGTCACTCTGCTATATTCACCTTTTTTCGATAACAGAGTTATCTCCCCCAACCACATAAATCTTGTTATCGCGTAATCTCACAAACCGTAAAATATAGCTTTTTTAGTAATGTTCACAATGTCAATATACATCTTTGTCACATCTTGACTAAAACTTTGTAGTTGATCTTTATGAATTATTCCCCCTTACTGATTTTGAGTTTCCGTTATAATTTTTTTCTTGCAAACCATAAGTCCTGGAGACCTGGGACTTCCACCATTGATCCTTAGTAACACTGAGTGACCCAAACATCTAAAGGTCAAAGGTCATCGATGACCTTTATCTGTGACCTTTCACCTTGTTATCGCGTAAGCTCAAAAACTAATAGATGGCTGATTAAATATATTGGCAAAAATGTGAAGTACATTAAGGGCTACATTTGTTACATTTGGACCGAACCTCTCCGACAACTCTAGAGAGAGTTATTGCCCATTGTCCAATAAAATTTCTGGTTTTTGACCATCATCTCAAAAATTGTAGTAGATAGCTGGTCAATTTTTTTGGGCAAAATGTTAAGCACATTAAGGGCCACATTTCTTACATTTGGACCGAACCTCTCCGATAACTCTGGAGAGAGTTATTGCCCATTTTCTAATAAAATTTCTGGTTTCTGACTATCATCTCAAAAATTGTTGTAGATAGCTGGTCTACTATATTTTGGCAAAATGTTAAGCACATTAAGGGCCACATTTGTTACATTTGGACCGAACCTCTGTCTCTTTTTTTTTCGGGGGGGGGGGGGTCCTCAGAATTTCTTCCGGAACATTTCGGACAAACATAGCAGCCTCCAGTGAGAAAAAAAATCGCTAGGCAAATTGTAAATAAGTTTTAGCATTATAATACAAATATGTAATAATTATCAACGTTGATAGCTAGGTGAGCACATATATGTTGTTTATAGCACAACAATACTGAATTCCTACACGTAGGGTCAGCACTTTGAAATTGATGACTTGGTCGAACTGATGTATACATTTCATGTACATGTATAGACATAAGATTAATCCTAAAACCTTTATTTTTAAACAAAGTAACAAAAGAAAGTTATATACAATTTAGCTATGATAAAGATCGCGACTATATTGATATTTATCTATCTATTTTTTTAGTATATCTAGAAACCTACTTACCATTAGTTTCTTATACACATTGACTTAATGATGGGGACATTCACGTCTAGCTCCAAATTATTTAGTCACTTGGATATCTTCTGAAACTTAGTTTTTATGGTATTGCATTTGTTTTCTTTCATAATGCCTGCTATGAAATCCCTAAACAGTTTTTTGTTGAGTAGTGTACAATAACTCATCCTTTTGAATTTTATGTTTGAATGGATTATAAAAATGATGAAAACATGAAGGGAAATTCTTGATACAATGTACTACATAATCCTCACATAACTATACAAAGATATCTTATGGTATACAGATAAATATTACACTATATTTATTTTGAAAAGGGGCCCAAATAGAGTTTCTAAATGACAAACTGGGGGTTGACGGGGGTATTGATATGGGGTTTTCAATATTATATATAGAAATATTCACTCTTTATTGTTTAAGAAAATTACATATATTAAGTTCAAGGGACATCATGGAGGAAAATGAGTATATCAGGAATTTATCTTCTGACATATTCCCTATGTACAACACACATATATATTTATTTTATAGATTTATAGTACAAGCATTTCATTTAAATATTATTATTTTTTACAGTCTGGTTACATTATACATATATTTCAAATATATAAAATGGCATCATTGACTGTTGTCTCAGTTAACTGCAGGGGATTGGCCGAAGATATGAAGCGGCTTGATATTTGTTTGCGTTGTCGCAAAATTTCTGATATTTTAATTTTGACAGATACCCATAGTTCAACTTTGAGAGAGATGCAATGGCAACAGGAATGGGGTTACATAGCATACTTCAGCTCTCATGCCAGCAATTCAAGAGGTGTAGCTATTCCTTTTTATAATACATTCAAATATATAGTTCACGATACAAAAATTGATGAAAATGGTAATTACATAATGTTTGATATGACCACTCATGAGTATCGTATAATATTAGTTGCGCTTTATGGCCCTAATGATGATTCCCCCGAATTCTATCGCAAAATTCAGGATCACGTAAATAATTTTCAAAATTCTTCCATTATAATTGTTGGAGACTGGAATGTAGTTCAGAGTTTCGATTTAGACACTATAAATTATAGGTCCAAAAATAACGTAAAAGCAAATTCTCAAATAAAAGAAATGAAAGAGTCTATGGACCTTTTAGACATTTTGGCGTTTGAGAAACCCAGATATAAAATAAGAGATAAGATATATTTATTCTAATCAAGGTCCCTCAAGGGGCAATTACAAATGTAACATTCATAATTCAGACACAACAATAGAACAAAATTAATGTAACAACAAGTTAATATATATATTTAGATATATGTATGCCTGTAACCCAGACAAGGGAGGTGGCATAAACACATTTTAAGATTTAAAAAAAAAAGAAAAATTTTTATTTATATTTTTTTTGTAATATTTGTAAGTACATACGCACGCATCATAAATAACAATAATATCAATATGAACAAGTTGTAAATCTACAAAAGACACCAAGGGACGGTGCTCAAGGATATGTGTGTTGCTTCATCAGAGCAACCACACTCCTCCTCGTGACTGATGTAGAAAAACAACTAGTTGAAAAAAAAATAAAATAAATAAAATAAATAAATAAGTAAATAAAAATAAATACATAAATAAATAAATAAATAAAATAAAATAAACGATGTGTCGTAAATCTACAATAGACACCAAGGGACGATGCTCTAGGATATAGAATATCTACATTCCTCCTCGTGTCTAATGTAGAAGTACAACCACAAAAAGTGTATACAAAGGGAAATTAGTTGCCGGTCTACAAGAGACACCAACAGTCGGCCGCATACTCGCAATCCTCCTCGTGTCTAATGTAGACAAGCAACACACTTGTTTAGTTATGATATAAGCAACAAATACGGCACGTATGTAGATAAAATTGTTCACTCTGCTAGTATTATCTGCAATTTTTAATGTGAACTCACTTAAACGTTTTCCTTTCTTTTTCATAGTATAGTTATATCTTCACAATTGAATAACCAGATTAATTTCTGGTCATCATCCAATCTTACAAAGTTATTACAAGATTCTGATATTGTTTTGTAAAGGTCAACCCTTTCAGTATTATATTTAAAACACTTCAACAAGAAGTGTTTTTCATCTTCAACCTCGCCTGAGTTACAATGTTGGCAAAGTCGTAAGTGTTTAAGTACAAATTCAAGGTTGTTTAAATTTAAGATTAAGGAAACAGACCTATGTAACTTTTGCAACGAGAATAAAGAGACTATTATTCATTTATTTTGGGATTGCTCCTTTGTTAAAACATTGTGGCTGAACTTGGCTGAAACTCTGCATAACAGTTGTGATCTAGATATCTCCCTGTAAGGAAAAAATGTAATTTTAGGTTTAGACATTGATCAAGTATCTCTTAATTTGTGTTTTGTAATAGTTAAATACTACATATATAGCTGTAGATTAATAAATCAAATACCAACCCTAGATGGTGCAATAAATAAATTAAAAATTGCATACAAAATTGAGAAACTGTCCGCTTCATTTCAAAATTCACCTGCAGTTAAAACAAGAATTGAAAATAAGTGGTCCGCTTTTAGTAATATACTTGATAGACATGGCATATAAGTTATAAATAATATGATTTGTAGATTTTTTTCCTTGTGCACAGTATATTGGACAGTGACTGTGAGGTGCACAAAAGATTTGACATTATGTTACACCTTTACTGTTATACTGATAATTATAGGATTATATGCCATACATCATGTGTACATATTAGATAATTTTACAGTTACTCTTATATGGACCATGGCTACCTTTCTTCTTTCCTGTTACTAGTATTTCTTCTTAACTTAAAGACTGTAAAGATTTCCTTTTTATAAGATGTACAAATAGGGCACACTTTGTAATTTCTTTTCTCTTTCTTCCTCTCTTTAAGTGTTCCATTATATACAAATATTTATGCAATGTAAATTTATACACTCTTGTAGGATTTGTGAATATTTGAAAAAATAAAAAGTTACAAAAAAAAACCGTTTTGTATGGCACGCGATAGTAACAAAAATGCGGTATACCTAGTATTACGAAAGAAAACTATGGGTTTTCGTGCGAAATACTAGAAATACCGCACGTTAACTAGGGGTTCCCGATCGGTATACATAGTATTTCGCCGAAAACCCTAGTTTCCGATTGAAATTGAACGGAAACTAGGGGTTTCCGACGAAAACCCATACTTTCCGATCGGTGTCGGAAATTTGAGTTTAAACCGAAAACGCTATTCATGGTTTTAGCCCATGAGAAGCGAGAAACGGAAATCGCTATTTGATATTTAACGTTCGTCCAATCAGAAACGGAAAACGGTATTCAGGGTTTAATTAAACCAATCAAAATCGTTTATTCTGTTTATCGCTTATAATTCTCTATTTTTTATTCACATTTGCGTACCTTTTATTTGTTTTATATATTTTGATATTATAATAAATAACTAAATACCGAAGTTACTGTTAATTTAAATTCTGCATATGCGCATTTCGACAACTCATGTCTCATCAGTGCAGATAAAATCTTAACGTTTGGAAGGCAATAAACTCAAAGAGGTTTAAAAACTGATTAATATAATTATAAATTAATTATCAGATAGAACTTTTAGGTGCGAATGGATATCAGTTTCGCGGGTCATGGGAGGATTCGATCTCGACAGTCTGTATTTACCTTCACCAGTTAAAAGTTGTGAATATCGCCGTTTTAGATTTTGTTTAAAAAGAATTTTCCATTTAACTAATCTCTAGAGCAAAGATTTTTATTTTCATATAACTTGATGTGTACTCTGTTTCGAAATTTAAAAACTCATGAAATTTGGTATGAAAAATAAATAATTTGAAAAGCAGTTAAAAAAACAAAAACTCAGTCTTATAAATAATCAAAACAATTCAGTGTTTTAAAATTTTACTTGATCGAATCCTCCTATAACCCACGAAACTGATATCCATTTGCACCTAAAAGTGTCACAGGCACAACTCTATTTGATAATTAATTTATAATATCAAAATATATAAAACAAATAAAAGGTACGCAAATTTAAACAAAAAATAGAGAATTATAAGCGATAAACAGAATAAACGATTTTGATTGGTTTAATAAACTCTGAATATCGTTTTCCGTTTCTGATTGGACAAACGTTAAATATCAAATATATGGGTTCTGTTCGAAATACTAGGTATACCGCATTTATGTTACTATCGCGTGCCATAGTTTTGGACCTATGGACCAAAAACCGATTTTCGATGTATAAATTTGGGGTTTTTTGCCTATAGCTCAAATACCATTGAAGATACAAACATATATTCATACAAAAATGTTCAGGTAGACTTGACCTTCAAAATGACGTCAAGGTCAAATGTAAAGGTCACATTAAAAAATGTATTTCACTTTAAAGAGTCTATAAATATACATATTAAGCTTAAAATGTTGGTTTCCCTATGAATCAATAATGAGAACATTCTAACGCAACTTTGGGAAAGACCTATCAATTGTTCTTCGAACGATTGACGTACGAGTTCTTCTTCTTCTTCTTCTTCTTTTTTTCTTCTGCAATCGATGTTGTCAAAGTGCTTTGACCAATCATAACCAAACTTGGTACTCTTAACATGCATTGGCCTGGCTCGACTCAGGTCACCCTGTGGACCGATTCTGTTTTTAGTAACAGAGTTATCTCCCCGAATACGGTTTATCTTGTTCTCATGTTTGCTCATAAACCGTGACCGATATAAAAAAAATTAAAGTACGGAAAATATTGTACTCATCCTCAGGATGATTTGTCATGCAAAAAAAAAAGATTTTTGGGTCGCGACCCCGGTTACGCGTTTTTGACCCTGAAAAATGTCGATTTCTCAAAGTTGTCAGATCTTATTGAAATTTGGTTTCCAGGTAGCTTTCATGGTCTTTATTATTAATATGGGGTAAAAAAAAAAAAAAAAAAAAAAA
>MJUU01013666.1:1260-36726 GCA_002080025.1 Modiolus philippinarum | reverse complement strand
TACAAAACTCAAAGTCCATAGACAACAATGGATGTCATAATTATAAAAGTCAAAGTCCATAGACAACAATGGATGTCATAATTGCAAAAATTAAAGTCTATAAACAACAATGGATGTCATAATTACAAAAATCAAAGTCCATAGACAACAATGGATGTCATAATTATAAATGTCAAAGTCCATAGACAACAATGGATGTCATAATTACAAAAATCAAAGTCCATAGACAAAAATGGATGTCATAATTACAAAAATCAAAGTCCATAGACAACAATGGATGTCATAATTACAAAAAATCAAAGTCCATAGACAGTGGATGTCATAATTACAAAAATCAAAGTCCATAGACAACAATGGATGTCATAATTACAAAAATCAAAGTCCATAGACAACAATGGATGTCATAATAACAAAAATTAAAGTCTATAGACAACAATGGAGGTCATAATTACAAAAATCAAAGTCCATAGACAACAATGGATGTCATAATTATAAAAGTCAGAGTCCATAGACAACAATGGATGTCATAATTACAAAAATCAAAGTCCATAAACAACAATGGATGTCATAATTATAAAAGTCAAAGTCCATAGACATGGCAAAAAGCGGGAAAACAGAAAAACAAAGACAAAACAAGGACATGAAACAACCACTAAGCACGGAAATGTAAAGACATTCAGAACTAAGGCACTCATTGTGTGAACTCCCATGAAAACAGGGAGTAATATCAGGTGCTCCGGAAGGGTACACATGTCTGTTCCACTCGCTGCACCCGTCAGAGTATCAGTGATGCAATACAATGTTAAGTAAAAACCGGTATTGTCAAATCCGCGAAGACGTGAAATCTAACTGAAAATGTCCGTTTCCATTTCGGACCCAGACACGTCATATCTTTCATTGATGTCATTGTTATGGCCATAGAATTTCTGGAAGGGTGAAAGTAACATAGGCTGAACAAATATCTGACTTAGCAGCTTTTGGGGCATCTAGTGTTTTTGCTCTATTCAAATAAACTGTGGACACAGGATATGTCTCGCCTTTCCCATGCATCACCTTAATTTGCACATTGATCTTCAGCAGCAGCCATGATACCAAATGTATCACTGATCAAAACTGATCACAATCATGATAATGCAACTGCATACCAAAGATCAATGGGCTACTATGAGTGGTTGATGTTAAACGGACACAAGAAAAACTTAAACATTTGATAAATAGTGCAAAATCTTAAAGTCAGTGGAACATGACTGCGGGGGCATAGATATAAAACGCCACTGAAACTATTCTGTACTGATGATAGTGCAACTGCATACCAAATATCAATGGGCAACTATGATTGGTCGATGGTAAACAGCCACAAAAAAAACTTAAACATTGATTAAAAAGTGCAAAATTTTGAAGTCAGTGAAACATGACTGCGGGGTCATAGATATAAAACGCCACTGAAACTGATCTGTACTGATGCTAATGCAACTGTATACCAAATATCAATGGGCAACTATATATATATGATTGGTCGATGGTAAACAGCCACAAGAAAAAACTTAAACATTGATAAAAAGTGCAAAATTTTGAAGTCAGTGGAGCATAAATACAGGGGGGTATAGACATTAAAACGCCACTGAAACTGAGCTGTACTGATGCTAATGTAACTGCATACCAAATATCAATGGGCTACTATGAGTGGTAGATGCTAAACAGACACAAGAAAAAACCTAAACATAAAAAAAAACAATTCAAAATTTCGAGGTCAGTGGAGCATGACTGCGGGGACATAGACATAAAACGCCACTGAAACTGAGCTGTACTGATGCTAATGCAACTGCATACCAAATATCAATAGGCTAGCACAGGTAGTTGATGTTAAACAGACCCAAGAAAAAACTTAAACAATTGTGGACGCCGCAGCCGCCGCCGCCGCCGCCGGAATCACCCTACCTATGTCCCGCTTTTTTCGACTATCGTCGAAGGCTCGACAAAAATCACTTTATAAACTACATTCTCGACAGAAACGAATCAAGTGTGAAATTTACACTCCATATGATAAAGAGGTAGGCATATTTCTGCTCAGAAAGGGAAAATTCACTATTGGGAAGTTCAGATCATCAATTTTGTCATATATTTAAGATTTCAAACGACCATAGCCGAAACTAAAGGACTGGGCTAAATGTTTATGTTTTTCTCTTTGTTAGCCCTTGTAAAAACTTTGCCTTCTACAAGAAAGGAAAATGGCAGCTAAAAGTGGCACAGTTAAACCCAATGAGAATCAAGATTGTCTGTTGAAAAGCGCGACCTCCGCATATGATATACTGAAAATATGGATTCTAGTTTCAAAACTTTAGGCTGGAAACAAAGGAAAACGTTATCACGTTAACTTTTTGTTTATGTGCTCCTGATTTTGATGACTTTTTGCCATCAATAATAAGGAAATTTAACAAGATTCTAACATTTCCTTACTTCTAACAATGTTTTTATTTCACACTGTGTATTTTTATTATTAATGAATTAGATGTATTAAGTGAACACCGATGTTTTACATGTGTTTTCAAAAACATGCGTAAAACATATGAAAAACATGTGTAATGCATATGTTAAAATACATATATAAAACATAAAGTATGTTTTAAGTAAAGTTTTTTTATTTTCACATGAAAAACATACAAATAACATACGTAATACGGATAGTGTACAATTATGTACAAACAAGAAAAATAGTAACGGGTGTATTACAGATGTAGTGAACTACATCACTTTCGTATTTTTTCAACTGTTATACAAATTGGCTATTTTACAAACATTTTGGATAGAACACAATACATTCATATCCGTTTTACATCCATAGTTCATCCCTTATGCATTCCTTCTCGTAGATATTTTGCTGTGAAAAAGCTGCATGTATAATTGCCTGATCATTTTTTACATCCCTTGATTCAAAGAAAATAGTAGTATGGGTATTGGGCTAGTCAGGCGCACCCCCAATAAAAAAAAAATTTGGGGGGTTCTCTGTACTACCCCAATACCCATACTGCTACCTAGAGTCACCTTGAAAAATGGTAAAAAATGTAAATTATAAGTTATCCTAAAAAAAAAATAGCCGAAAGTTCAGGCATAAAAAGACCCCCCCCCAAAAAAAAAAAGAAAATAGCCGGGAGTACAGCGAAGGGAATAGAGTTACACAGGAAAAGGTGAGAAAAAAAAATAGCCGGGAGTACAGCGAAGGGAAAAAAGTTACACAGGTAAAAAGTGAGAAAAAAAATTCCGGGAGTACAGCGAAGAAAAGAATTTCTGGCGGTCTAAAAAAGAGAAAAAAACAGCCTGGATCTCATTGAATAAAAATAATTTGAGGGATGTGATAAAAAAAATCTAAAACTTAGTCATCTGTAATTCTTGTTCATAAAAAGAACCTATAATTTCTTCATTTTTTAAATCTTTTATTTTATAAGTAATAGGGTTTGTATTTAAAACTTTTTCAATTACAAATATTTCTCTTGTCCATCGAGTTGTATAACCCTTTTCAAATTGACCTTTCTTTTTTGTTATTCTTACTCTATCTCCTACTTTGAATTTAGGTTTTCGCTCGCTAATTTTTTCTTCTTTTTCTGGATATATACACTGTTAATTCATTTTTTAATTTACTTGCCTCAACGGGTGTCATTTTAAATGAAGAATGTACCGTATTATTATAATTTTTAACCAATCTATCTAATACATCAAAATATTTAAATGTTCCAGTGGCAGTAAAATATTTATACATATGTTGTTTCATTGTTCCTATCCAACGTTCTACTACACTAGATTTTTCTTCATTCTCAGTTGAATATAACTTTATGTTATATTTTTTTAACAATTCTTTTACTTGCCGATTATAGAATTCAGATCCTTTATCTGACCAAATGTACATTGGTTTTCTTTCTTTAAATAATGTTTAAATGCTTCACTTACGGTTACTCCTGTTTTATTTTTCAATGGAATTAACCAACCATATTTACTAAAAATATCTATAACTGCTAATAGATATTTATAATGTTTATTTTGTTTTGAGTATTTTTGCATATCTACCAAATCAACTGCCCACGTTTGATCAACAGAATGAACATAAACACGTCTTTTAGGAAAAACTCTTACAACTCTGCGATGTAATTCATCTGCTAATTTATTTGTTAGATTTGTAAGCGTCATTTTTAAATAAATAAAAATTCCTTTTTAAAAAATGACAGAAGGAAAAATCTGTACGAAATGTAAAGAATATAAATATTGCTATGCATATGATAAAAATAAAACAAAACCAATGGGTGTTAAATCTGCCTGTAAAGAATGTAATAAACCTAAACAAAGATTACATTATCAAAATAATAAAGAAAAATATAAACAATCTTATCAAGAATTTATACTGAGAAATCCTAATTATCGACGTGAATATTACTTAATTAAAAATATGTCTATTAAAAATGAGTCCTAAAAATCCAAATCATTTAAAGATCTTATTACTTAAACTGATGTTGATGATATAGAAGAAGATAATATAACTAATTATATAAACTTATTAAAAGATCAGATAGTAATTAATCAATTTCCTTTAAAGATAAAAAATAATAATAACAAGTGAATTTTCAACGCCTATGTCATTCAATATATCCTAACACAAAAAATATATATCAAAATTCTATGAAACATTAAAATATAAATTTGAAGCTTGGATAGATGAATTTCAAGAAAGAGGATCTGGTTTTGTTTTCAGAAATATTAAAAGTTTTAAAGTAAAACAATATGCATATGATTATCCGAAAGCTTCATCTTATATTCCTCTTCAATTCAAATCAAGAAATATTATCAATGTTCAAAATAAAAATGGCAACAAATGTTTCTTATGGTCTATATTAGCAAAGTTATATCCAGCTAATAAAGACAAACAAAGAGTATCTAAATATAAAGCATATGAAAATGAAATTAACATTAAATTTATTAGGAGATAAACCATTAGGTAAAGAAGAAAAACTATTTTTAACACTAAATAATAAAAGAAATATATTATTCATCATAGTATTCTACATGAATATATTCAACTTGGTTTAAAAGTGACAAAAGTATATAGAACTATTTCTTTTAAAGAATCAAATTGGTTAGCGTAGTATATAAATTTTAATACTGAACAAAGAACGAAAGCAAAATCTGCTTTTGAAAAAGATCTTTGGAAACTGATGAACAACACTTTCTATGGAAAAACATTAGAAAATATCAGAGGAAGAAGTGAGATTATATTATCTACTAATAGGGAAGAAGTAAAGAAATATATAAATAAACCAAATTTTAAGGACTCAATAATATTTAATGATAACTTTGTTGCAATCGAAAATAATGTTACTTCTGTTAAATTTAATTAACCTATTTATTTAGGACAGGCTATATTAGATTACTCAAAACAATTAATGTATAAATTCTATTATAATGTTGTTAATAAATTATGGGAAAAGAATGAATTAGTTGCGAACGATACTGATAGTATATTCTTAAGTATTAAAACTAAAGATATTTATGAAGATATGAAAGAAATAATAGATGAATGAGATACATCGGATTATCCTAAAGATCACCCTTTATATTCAGAAAAAAATAAAAAAGTAATTGGTAAATTTAAAGATGAACTTAATTCGAAAATTATGAATGAAATAGTTTTTTTAAGAAGTAAAGCATATTCTTTTACGTTAACAGATTTAGCGAGCGAAGCGAGTGGTTACCCTTTAAGTGAAGAAAAGAAATTAAAAGGAATTGGAAAAACTACGATAAAGAAAGATATTAAATTTGATGATTATAAAGATTGTCTGTTTAATAATAAAACTAAAATGAATAAAATGTATACATTACACTCTAATAAACATGAAATGTATGTTAATGAAATAAATAAAATTAGTATGTCTCCATTTGATGATAAGAGATATATCTTAGATAATGGAATAGATACACAACCTTATGGTATGGAATCTTTATATTTTATTTAATTTAAAAACTTTATTTCAATTTCCAAGCAACAAAACCAGTTAATGCCATACCACCAATAACAAATGCAATTTCTCTATTTTTCTGGTCTTCTGATGGTGTATAAAAATCACTTAATACTGGTTTTAGATCTAAAACTGAATTTGAGGGTAATTCCAATTGTTTACCCGTAACATTTAAATATTCTCTCATAGCTTGATCAACATCATCAAAAGTTTGGACAGCATGATTTTCTTTTTTTAATTGTTCATTAATAAAATCTAATCTTTGAGTTCTTCTTTTATTCCATTCTGCTGTTGCTTTTTCTAATTTTTCTTTAGCTTTACCATGTCTTATTTTCTCTTCATTTGCATTACTACCCATGTGTGAAAATAAATAATTACTACCAGAAAATGCAAAAGCATTTGTAATTGCCCCACCAAGCATCATTGCTAATGCACTTGCCATTTTACAAAATAATAAAATTTACTTCATAATATCAGCAGGTATAATGCCTTGCTTAATCAACACGTCTTTTGTTGCCATTGCAAGCAGTGTATCAGTGGATAACATAAAAATAGCATTCATGTTAAAATCTACTTTTGGTGCTGACCTTCTAAATACTTTTTACCTATTTCTGCATATCCAACTGTTAATAATGTTTCCACTCCAGCATGATATAACATATTTGCTATTTGTTTTCCGTCTTTTCGTGTTGCCATTTTTATATAAAAATAATTAGTTTTCTGATTCTTTTTTCTATTTTTTTTAATTATTCTAATTTTTGAATTTTTTATTTATCCCATTCTTCTATTTCTTCTTCTATTTCTTTTTTAATTCTTCTTTTTTTTTAATTCTTCTTCTAATTCTTCCGTTTCTTTTTTCAAATTTATCATGTTTTATTTTTTCTTCATATAATTTACATAATTTAAAAAAAACATTTATAGCTGATAAATAGGATGCTGAAAAAATTAACATGTTTATAATTGCATCTATTTTTTCTATTTTACCCATTTTTAAACATTGAAATTATTTAAATTCAAAAGGGTCAATTTCTTTTTTTTTCACTTGCTCGATATTTTGTTTTTGTACTACAGGTGATACTTGTTTTGACTTGTACATATATAATAATCCTAATCCACCTACTACAATTGATAAACATAATGGTAATATGTAATTTTTGTTCGAATCATGTCCGTCTGTTGAACATAGATGATGAAAAGAATCCGCAGTTTTATCATCTGTTGTTATTTGAAGGGGACCGCTCCGCTCACCAGCTTGTTTTAATTCTATATTGTCTTTTTTTATTTTTTCTGCTTCTTTTCTTTTTAATTCCAGCTTTTAGCTTTCTTGCTTCTACATCTTTCCTACCAGCGGCTACTCGTATTGGATTTTTTTTGTTGAGGTTTTTTAGATTCTTTTATTTCTTCTTTAGTTTCATTTTCACTCGTCATTTTTTATGTCATTTTTTTCGTCTTTCTTTTGGAAATGGTCTTTCTTTTTAAAATCAATATGGCTTGCTGTTGTTAACATTGCAGTAAAAGGAGCAAGATACATTCCATATCTATAGTACAGTTGACAACATGTATTAGTTAAAGCGTGATTGATAAAAGGATCTTCCTCTAAATCTTGCATTAGTTTAGGTGGATTAACAACGTTGAAATACTTTGATACACCCATTACATATAACTTAATAAAAGAGTTTCCTAATGTCTTGGTCATACTGGCCCCTAATCTTGCTTCATATTTACAATGTAATTTGTGTATTTGTTCTGGTGTCATGGTATCAGTTTCTGACAATTGTAATTCTTTACCCAGATATTGCTTACTACCCCCACCAGCAACAACGGCTGATAATTGTTCACGTTTTTTTTTCTTGTTTGTCATAATCATCAAAATCTATATTTTCAATAATATTATCTCTTAAAAATTCTTCAGCGTTCATTTTATACGTTTCAAAAAAAGGATGTAATTTATTTTTGATTTTTATAAAACTAAATACAAAATAACCAACTAATGATAATACTGCAGTGTTTGTTATAATTGTTAGTATTTCTGATAGCATTGCTTTTTTATTGCTATTTTTTTCGACTGGAAGGAGATTGACCCCTATATTACTTAATCATTGCTTTTTTATTGCTATTTTTTTTGTTGTATTACTTAAGAATTACTTAAGCATTTCTTAAGCATTACTTAAGCATTACTTAATAATTGCTTAATCAATTACTAAATAATCAGTAGGTTGGTCTGTCTTTAATATTAATTTACGGTGTTTCTTTTTTTCCAGTTCTTCCTTTATTCTTTGTCTTTCTTCCAAAGTAGGAATAACATCATTTTCTCTTAGACAATTATCAAAACTATCTCTATCTTTTGTGTAGAACATGCATAACCATTTTGTTTGTTCTCTTAAATCTTTTAGCACAAATTATATCTATGTGAAATTACCCAGACCGATTGTTCTGCGTGTCTTCCTGAAAATGCAAGTTCAGACAGCATATCCCCCTTTTTTTTGTTAATTCTTTTGTTGCACTACAATCATCTATAATATATAATGTTGAATGTCCTGCATATTTCTTAAAAAAACATTCTTAGTAGTTCTTGTAGCTTTTCTTCTTCATTTACAATAGGATTAACAATTATTAGATTTTTTGCTTTTGGTTTTCTGACATCACCAATCCACTCACGATTTTTGTATGCCTTGTTCCATCGAATAGATGGACAAAGTATAACAATATATTTAAACACTTTACAATATTCATTTTCTAATAAATCAAGAACAAATTCTGTTTTTCCACATCCGGTCTGACCACAAATAATTGCATAATAAGGGTATTTTGGTAATTCCATTTTTAAAGGGAACCCGCTCGCATTGCTTACTTAATAAATAAAAAAATTAATAATTTACTTCTTTAAATCTTCCATATTCAAAATTAATTTGTGCGTCTTGTATTACAAAAAGATAAACATTTATTGATTTATCAGCTCCGGCTGTTTTCGTTATTTGAATTGTAATACCTTCAGAGGCATTTTCGATTCTTCTACCTGAACCGTGTAGTGAGTTATCATCTGTTGAACGTAAATCTAACCATAAAGCATTATTATTTGTTAAGTATTTTTCTAATGTTGTATCAGATAAACATACATCTTTTAAAACTGTGTCTGTTGTTTTGTTTCGTTTTGAATTCAGAGCAAAGAATTTATTTATTTCATCCCATTGTTGATATGCTTTCATTCTTTGACTGTATAGCTGATTTGGAACACCTTCTATTGTCATTTCTACTTTTGTTATATTGGGGTTATAATAAGTTTCAGTGCTTGTTCTTTCAGTGTCTTCGAATAACATTAGAATACCTTTCATACTTCTAGCTGGGACATTTAGATTAATGTTCCATAGTGTATCAGATTTGTTTTTGGTTATTTTTCTGTGTCTTAATATTATGTCATATAAGATAACCATTTTACCGTCAACTTGCTGTCTTATCTGTCTTGCTAATTCAGTGTCAGAAACCATATCAAATTCTAAACAAATGTTTTTGATTTTATAACTTGCATCTGCATCTGTTGAATGAATAACTTTGTTGTAGTCGTTGAATGTAAGTTCATATTCAAGTCTATCACCAAGACCTGATTGATAAAAAGGCATGTGAGATTCTAATAGTTCAAAGTCAAGTGGAATGCAAAATCTATTTTTGTATGCATCTGCTACGGCTTGGTCTCCTGCATTTTCCGTTTTATCTCCTGCTCCAACTCTATGTTTTAACATATTCGTTTTACCAATTCCCTGATATGCCATATTTACACGTTCAGTTGTAGTTTTCCACAAATCAACATCACAATGATAAATATCACTATCATCAATTGACATAATTTCATTTCCACTTATCCGAATTGTTGTTTTTTTAACTATTGCTCTTCCAATGTTTTGATATACTGTTGAATTATCGTCTTTAGATTCTATTTCAAAAGCTAATCTGGTTGTTCCAGGAACAATAACATCATTATTACTTAGATTAGGAAATCTCACTAATAACTGTTGATTTTTATCAATAGTTGAAGGATTATTAGTTATTACGACACTTTGACGAATTGCTTTTACACCACGAGGTTCTCTTAATTTTCTGTAAGGGTTTAATTTTTCTCCGTGAGCCGACATTTTTAAGGATTAAATATGGAGTTTATAAAAATAATTCAATTACCGCTGATACTAGAGTATTGAGACATCCAGTATTATCAATCTCATTAATAAAACTTATTCGATCTCCAACATCAACTTTTAAAGGTGTTTTAAAGTTAACATATTCATAAAAAAATTTCGAATCTATTACATAACCAAATTTCTTAATACTATTAACTCTTACTTCGACAGATACATAATCTTTGTTTGTTTTAAAACTTGCTAAACTAAGACCTAATATCTGTCCTGGAAAGTTCATTATAAAATCACTAAAACCAACACCAAAATTAAACACTTGATTAATCACCAATGGACCATCAATTCCAGCGAATATACATATTGTTTTTCTGTCTCTTATATTTTCAATTTTGTTGTATAATACATTATGATTAGTATTAAATACTTGAATCTCGTTCTCCATATTTTTTATTCCCTGAATTTTGTTGTATAATAAATTATTATTAATATTTATTACTTGAAGCTCGTTCTTCATCTTTTGTATGTCCGATACATCCACGCTTTTTTTCTTAAAACCAAATATACTCATTTTATTATATAAATTATTAGATAACTTCTAAAACACAATTAATTGGTAAATGATTAATTATCTTCTTATTATTTTCATCTCTAAATTCCAATTTCAATTCTGTTATAACATCATTTACTAAACATTTATATTCCGGATGCTCGAATCTCGCTGTTAAAACATCTCCAAACTCTTTATTCTCAACTGGAATAACAGACAACAAGGTACTCGGCATACCATCAAAATAATTATTAAAATTGCTAATTTGTTCTAAATGAACATACAATGATTTATAGATAGCAAAATCTACGGGTCTGTTTCCAGAATGTGTTTCATTAGGTTCAAATATACGTTTATTATTAAATCCTAACATATTTCTCAAATCTTTACTTATCTTTAATTCATTTAGGCGTGGTTAATGAAGCAATACCATTTGTGTCGTTTACAGTTAATTCTGTATTTTCTTTTAAAAATTTATCTGCTATTTGTTGCAAACTATAATAACCGTCTATAATTTTTATAGGTTTTTCTCCAGTCTTTCGTATATGTTCACCTGAGACATTATACCAACCAAGGCAATATGTTATAAATTTTAAACCAATACGTTTATTCCCGTTTCTATTATCAATGTATTGTTGTAAGTGTATGGTTTTATTAATTTTTGAAATAGTATGATGCATTTTTTTAATATAAAAAATGACAACTAAAGAATTTAAATATAATCCTAATGCATCATATAATCCTCACACTAAATATTCTGAAAAAGATTTAAATCTTGTTAATCAATTAATATTTGTTTATCAAAAAGAGAACTTCAAAACAACTTTTCCCGATTTATTTCAAAAATATCAAAACCCACCATTACACACCAACGAACCATGGAATACATGGATTCATTCTTCATTTGATTGGTGGCAATGTCAATTAAACTTTGCAGTCTGGTGTGCAACTACAGGATGTGGTGTTTCTTATGATGATCATATACAAAACACTTCAAATCTTACAAAGTCGGTTTATATGTTTCATCTATATTATTGTACTGCCAGAATTTTAAAAGAACTTAAATCACCTTTACCAACAGATTCTTCTTTTTGTTAGTATAAAAATCCTTATGATAAAGCATCATATCAAAAAATATGTAATGAATTTCAAATTTCTCCTAATACAGATTGGAGACAAAAACTAGAACAGCTTGTCATAGTTTTACCCAATGCTATAAACCAAGTGCTGAATATAGAATGAATCATTCTCAGAATGGACCATTATTAAATACAAACGATTCAATTAACCATACAATAGATATAAATATGGCTTGGACAACATTTATACTTGATAAATCTGAAGGATTTACAAAAGCAGGGATAGAAAGGATTAATGAAAGTATTAGAACATATGTATGGGCTATATTAGGAGCACAATCTCAAACGCGTAAAGCTATTACTAAAATAGGTACTGGATTTGATGCTCAAAAACAATTCTTAGCAAATGTACAAGATGTTATTAACAGTCCCGTAGATTTGCCCACTCAGATATCAAATTATCCAAATGTTTAAAAATACGCAAGAAGCAAAGTTGATTATGTTTATGGACTTGGTTTATACATGTCTCCCAGTGATATGGTATTACAAATTGGCACCATTGTTGGTTATAATAACAAAATTGTAATTGCAACAAAAGATCAAACACTCGGTTTAAATGATGATTTAAATAATAAAAATTTTGATTTTACCGGTCTCGATCCTGTTGAACCAAATAAACCAAAATAAAAAAAATCAGAACCAAAAAATCAGAACAAGTTCAAATAGAACCAATACAAAAAAAATGAATATAACGAACACGAAGATAATACAAAATCAATAATATTTGGAAGTATTGTATTGGGTATTACAGCACTTATTATTTATAAGATTTATTACTTTATTTTTTTAAATATTCCCTGGCAGCAGCATACAATAAACCAACAACCAAAACAAGCAAAGCCCATAAGTTATTCCCAAACCAATCAACAATCTTTCCAGTTGTAGATAACAACCAAGACACAATAGAACCAATAATACCTGGTAATGCAGCTGCTAATTTTCCTGCAAGAAAAGATAATAGTTTTCCAAGATTTTTTAATTGTTTTTTTATCCAGTCTTGTACACCACCTTTTGACGGAGGAGGAGAAGGAGAAGGAGAAAGTGTAGTTCCACCAGTAAATGTTTCTATTATAACTCCAATAATCATTCCAAAAGCAGTTAAAATACTAGCTATTGTTATTCCTTGTTCTCTGAATAATGTTCTAATTCTTTCACCTAATGTTTTATCTTCGTTTAATATTTTACGTATTGTTTCTTTGATTCTATTTACCTGGTTACGTAGTTTATATCTATCATCATTAATTGCCTCCAGTCTTGCACTTCTATCAGATTACAAATCTCTTATTAGATTACTTATTCTATTTATTTGATATTCATCATTGTCTTCTTGTGCTTGTTCTAGTTTAATCATTTCCTGTTCTATTTCATTATTTGTATCATTCAGTTCAGCTAAATTATTTGCAAGCGCTTCTTTTACTGATGTCATTGCTTGGATTACACCATCCATTTCCCTCTTTGTCATATCTGTTTGGGTTTCTTCATCCATAAACGATGTTTCTTTATCAATAAACGATGTTTCTATTTCTTTCACAGAACGTTCTTGTGCTTCTTGTTGGGAAGTTATATCTTTTAAAGGAATATTTTCTTCTATGTTATTGACTTTACGACTTGCTACGCTCCAGGGGTGCGGCCTATCTATTGTTCTATGAAGCTCTGCTCTGCCTTCTATTATTCTTTCAGGAAGTTTATAATCTTCTACATCTAAAACATTTCTAACAAAATTAACACCGTATTCTTTTTGAAGAGTGCTAAATTTATAAAATTGTAATACACCTCCTTGGTAAAATGTTAATGGAATTTTATAACCAGCTCTATCTCTTACATATAACATTATTCCCTCATTATCTCTCCCTAAAAAGAAATCTCTATGATTTTTGTTTAAATCTAATTCTTTATTTATATTATAAAATCTTTTTAACATTTTTTTGATAATTTTACTTTTGTGATTAAGTTTATCTTCTGATGATAAATTTTTTAATTGTTCAAAATATTTATTTATATACTGGTGAAACTCTTCTTCATCTTGAAAAGAAGTTTCTCCTTCATCTTCTTCTTCTTCTTTTTTATTAAAAGTTTCCATTTCAATTCCTTCTTCAGACATTTTTAATTATAAAAATTTTTATTCATATTTTGGAGGAGGGTCATTTACTAGAGTAATTTTATTGAAGAAAATTAGAAATTTTCCATTTTTTTTTAAATTCATTTTTTACTCTTGCTTCTGTATCTTCTATTATTTTTTTTTCTTTCTTCATCATTCATTCTTGTTTGTGTTTGTTTTGTACGTATTTTTCTTTCATTTCATTATATTTTTCTAATTCATCCAAAACTAATTTAAATTCATTTTCATTTATTTGTCCATCAGTTAAAGATTTTGATATTAAATCTTTTATACTGTTTAACTTGCATTCTGCCATTGTTTTAATTTCATAGTGTTTTTTTGATTTTGTTGTAAGTTTACGTCTACCAAGTTTAACTAAACCACCAAAACTGCCACATACAACAGCTGTAATTTGTATGGGAAGTAAAAAAGGCAGTGCAATTCCTACACCTGCTAAAACAACAGATGTTGAAATTAGACTTGTATCGACACCATCCGTTGCATTAACTCCTCGTTTATATTTTTTGTATAGTGATTTACGTTTATCTCTCTCATTTATTAACGTTTTTTTCTATTTCTGTTATTTTTTGTAGTCTATAATTTTGTCCATCTTTTGTAGGTAATTCTGGATATAATGGTAAATCTGGGGCTGTTGGTTGCTTCATTTTTAAGGGTATTATTTTGTTAATTACAGAATTACAGTTTAAACAAAATTTTCATTTGACATGACCCTTAGCAACGGTGACACTGCAGTAGCGCCGTTACCATGTTATGAATAACGAAAAAGAATATTTACTTCAGCCAAATATACTGCTCAAGTACAAAATTTTCATTTTATTACATAAAAGTAAGACAAGAAAAAGAATAATACACAACAATCCAATTACAGATGCATATTTAAACTCTACATCGATTAGATTTGTAAGACATGGAAAATTTCATTAATAGGTAATTAATATGCCCCAGTGCTTCACGTGTTCAATGCTTTGCAATAAAAATCAATGCGATGTAAGCTGATATACAATAAAATTACAGAACTGTTGATATTTTCACATTCCATCTATCAGTGGTGAGTCTGATGTCACTATCAGTGATGAGTCTGACGTCATGCATAGATTATTTACGCATACACGCCTCCCTGAAAATTAAAATATATGTATGAATATTCTCAAATACAAACAAACTTATCAGGGATATCATACGATATATTTCTATAGTAAAAGGCCAACTGTTTTTATTCAAAAAAAAACTTTAAATTTACTCGGTAAGTTTTTTTTAATAATTTCTAAACTAAAAACAGTAACACAAATACTTTAAACTCGAACGTTTTGTCCATTACAGGACTTCAAAGATGATCAGGAATATGTTTAATATCATGATTAAAAATACTTACATTGCTAGATTTAGCTTTTCCTCCTCATCAACAGCGTTTCTGCTTTCCAAAACAGCAAGGACTTTTTCATCGGTGGTTTTAGGCTTGGTGTGTATATCATGGAAAGCCCAATCAAGGTTGATGTCAAACTTTTCAGCGGGTGTAATTCGCTGTACTCCCGGAATTTTTTTTCTCTCATTTTCCCTGTGTAACTCTTTTCCCTTCGCTGTACTCCCGGCTATTTTTTTTTCCTCACTTTTTCCTGTGTAACTTTTTTCCCTTCGCTGTACTCCGGCTATTTTCTTTTGGGGGGTCTTTTTATGCCTGAACTTTCGGCTATTTTTTTTTAGGATAACTTATAATTTACATTTTTTACCATTTTTCAAGGTGACTCTAGGTAGTAGTATGGGTATTGGGGTAGTTCAGGGAACCCCCCCCCCCAAAAAAAAAAAAAAAAAATTTATTGGGGGTGCGCTGGTCAGCCCAATACCCATACTACTGAAAATGCAGTGTCAATTACAAAAATTGAAAAACGTGTCATAATTGATGTATTTGTTTTAATAATTTACACAATTTAACTATATAATGAAATATTCCAGTGATCCTTAACAATTCAATATTATTTACTGTTATACTGCTTATCACAAAAATAAAATAGAAATGTATTTTAATAAAATGTTATCAAGCCACTGAACCATGATATTGATAAAAGTGTCCGACTCGGCCTTGTAACTCACATAGTGATAATTTCTAGTAATTTAGTCTATACCTTAAAGCTGATCACAAAATTAACTTGAATGTAAAACTATTTACAATTACCATCACTATACAATACAATTTAGTGAAACCAAGGTCAAATGACATATGCACCCAGCAAAATACACTATGCATAGTAAATTCAGTTTAAAATCTGTGTTAACAGTGAGAAATCAATTTCTTCCAATGTTTTTGTCTTTAACTCTCTGGCTCTTCTTTTTTTTACTCTTTATGTTCACCATCTGCAGATTAATGAGCATTTAGCTGGAACTCCTTTCGAAGTTAAACTGTGTTGTGAAGTTGATCAACAAAACAAAAGTTATCTTAATTATTGATTATATATTATATATATTGATTGTCATACGGCATTTTATATTTGTTATCTAATTACCTGGTAACCATTTCCTTTCTTTTTTCATAAATTTAATAATTAAATACTCACATAACGTTACAATGAGTACAAATTAGAACCATTGGACCTGGTATATATTCATTGTTACAGAAAAAGTTCAAATTCTATTGGCAACCAACATTCTACTTACAATACAAAATGAAATCAAGCATTGCCCTAAACTGTTTGGATGACCAGGAAACCTTCAAATGCCATTTATAATCAGCAAGCTTGTCACCTGAGGCTGAAAACAGCCTCTTCTAGCCATTGGGATGTGTTGTTTGCATTTTCAGATGTGCATGCAACATGCAACATGGGTATGTATTGATTGGAAATTATATAGGTTTAATATCAGGAATTTGTGATTCGATTTTAGATACTGTGAATATGATATATGTACATTTAAGTACTTTAACAATTATTTTCTTAAATTTCATCAGATAGGATGACCTGAAAACATGTTCTAGAAATTGCACCAATTAAGTCCCTTTCAAGGTGAACAAGGGCAGAGACCAAAAAAAAAATAATAATAATAATCGACCAGTTTTTTGTAAAGGCTAATTCTTGGACTATAAGATAAACGGAACTATAATTGACTGTGGAAAAGCCACCCAATGATATAGCTTGTAACAATTTCCTGAGTATCCCCTTTGTAGTGTTGGAGAATTATTAAATTTCCTCATGCACATCTGCATATAGGTTTCTTCCTTTATGTGAATTTTCATTAAAATTCCATGGGTTTATCAGAGTATTTTTGGAAAAGGGATTTTTAACCTTATTCAAGAAGTTTTTACTGGTCATTTGGTTTGAAAAATTTCAGGTGTTAAAACATATATTGGAAAGTATTAAAGAAAACTCTTTTAGAAATACTTCTTTTACAAGCTTGAAAAATTTATGATTATCCTACGAATGTTTTAAGAAGAGTTTCACTAGCGAGGTAATCTATTGAAAGGTCAAATTATCTCCCCTTAACGGCTGCATACATAGTGTCAGAAGTTTCATTAAAATACTTGAGAAGTGGTTGAAAAAAAGTGCACGGGCATACAAAAAGTGCAGACAAACTGACAGACAGTGTGATTCTTACATGTATATGTATACAACCCTATAAATACTCGTTAGGGGAGAGAGGAAGTGTATATGCAGAAATCTTTTGCTTGAATATGCACATGATGCTAGCAATCCTGGTTCAAAAAATTAAATATTGCTCGTTCAAATAGTGCCAGCTGTCATAAAGGGGTTCCAGACTACTATTTTTTGCTATTTTATCACCTTTTGTCATTTTTTGCTTAATTCTGCACACCCAAAAAATTCTCCAGAAATGTGGGTTTTTAACCCCTGAAATGTTACCTTGTAACTGACCTACCCCGAAATATTACCGCAATCAAAAATATTGTATTGCCTCATTTAGAGAGATAACTAGATTTTATACAGAGGGGGACTATTTTAGTAGGCCTGCAAAACAGTAGATTAATCTTGAGTTCAAAACTTGAGCCATTGTAGGGGGGGGTAGGGGATATCATCACGGAATCCTGACTCTATTTTAATTAAATCCTGAATTCCTGAACTATAAGGGAACTTAAAAAAAATCCCAATTCAGGTGCATATCTTTCCGAAAAAGGGCTTAAATTATAAAAATCCTGAATACCTGAACTTAAAAACTTAGAATCCGTCCCACTCATTGTACACCCACATGCCAAATACTGAAAGCCTAACTGGAGACATAATTTTTATCCCGGAAATAGTTTTGTCATTAAAACAATAGTCTGACCTTGAGGACAAAGGTCAAGGTCAAAGGTCATTACCAATGGTACAAGAAACATTTTTGAAGTATATATCTACATGCAAATGTCAAAAGTCTATTTCAAACGTGTCAAATTATATCCAAGACTCAATTTTGTCATTAAAGAAGTAATACTCTGACCTTAAGGATAAAGTTAAAGGTCAAAGGTCACAAATCATAGTACATGATGCATTTATTGAATTGCATGAACTATCTATATACCAATGATAAGAGCCTCCTAATAAAGATGCAAAGTAACTTTGTGATGTACAGACAGCAGAAAGATAGACAGACTGATTTTTTAAGGTATCTGCCACATTATGTGGCTGTGACTTATTTTCTTCCCGTATAATTATTTCTTCTTGTCCGCAGTTCTTGTAAAAATTACTTTCTTTGAAATAAAGGTCTATGCCAAGCACAGCATGATACTACCGCAGCATGTCAACCACTGAAATTTCAACAAGTGTACCTGTTAATTTAAAAGTGAATGTGGACGCAGTAAGGAGCTTGACGGAGTAACTAGAGAGACACAGTTAGAGGCTTGACACAAATAGGGAAAATAGTCCTTTTGATCCCTTAAAACTCGAAAATGGTAAGAGTTAAACCAAATATGTGGACTTACTACTGTAACATATCAACTAAATACCGAAGTTACTGTGACATATGAGGAATCTAAGGAAAAACCGATTAATAATAAACACTTTACATATTTTGAAAAATTGCAATGACCAGCCCCTTTGACAATTTTATAACTCCGAAACAGAAAGAGATACGCCATATTGACTGCTTCAAGAAGCTTACAACAAAGCTGCAGAAAGGTTACACCATGAGGAATCCAAAGAAAAAAATCCTATCAAAATATGATGATTAATTGAATATTGTTTAACGTCTACTCGAACTATTTGAGCTATATCAAGAACAAGTTGTCAATAAATAATCACTTTGGGGTATGGAAAGGGATAACAAGATAAAGATTTAACTTATTATGAGACAAAATAAAGATTTAACTTATTATGAGACAAAATAAAGATTTAACTTAATATGAGACAAAATAAAGATTTAACTTATTTTGAAAAATTGCAATTTTGGCCCTTTTGGCCCCTAAAAGCTCGAAAAAAGTAAGAGCGATGCCAAATTTGTTGACATATTCCAAATAATAAGCTTCCATCTAGAGGAATTCAAGGAAAAAAATCCATCGAAATCAGATGAAAATAAAGATTTTACATATTTTAAAAAAATTTAGATTTTAGTCCTCTTGGGCCCATTTTGTCCCCTCAAGGCGCAAAAAAGGAACAAGTAAGAAAAATCTAATGGTTTAGCATTATTCATAAGGAATTAAATGCAAATAAATTGCTGCCCTAAGAGAGCATGATACGCCTGCCCACAGTGAACTCGAACTAGATGGCATTATTGGACAACAACAAAATTGGATTGAAAACAAAAAATGTAAGTGCCTTACCAAGATGTAACCATTTATACAAATATTAAATTTATTATGTAAAGTTAATGCATAGAAAAGGTGCAAAAAAATTAATTTTTCAAAAAAAAAGTCCAAGGGCCATAACTCTCTAAAGAATCATTCAACAGGAACCAAATTTAAACTTAATCAGTAATATATAAACATACAATCATATACCAGATATCAAATCAACAACTCACGCATTGATTCTAAAGAAAGGTAGAGACACTGATGTTTTTTTTCAAAAATTTACTAGTGCAAAGGCAGTAACTAAGTACAAATTCAACCAATGAGGACCAAATTAACACTTGATTTGTATCTCAACTAAATACACTCATATACCAAATACATGTATCAAATCAATATGCCAAGCAGATAAAGATAAAAACTCTGGAAAATTATACTTTTTAAAATTTCACTCTAAGTCCAAGGCCAATAACTCTGTATAAGATCATCTGAATAGAACCAAATTCGTATTTGATCTGTATGTTACCTAGATGCATTTATATATCAAATATGAAATCAAAATGTCAACTGGTTACAAAAAAACTCCTGAAACCTATATTTTTCAAAAGTCCAAAGTCTAGGACCCTTAACATTGTACAGAATCAAACGACCAGAATCTGTATCTCACCTAGATATACTCATATGCCATATATCAAATCAGTATGTCAAGCGGTTACAGAAAAAACTCTGGAAACCTCTATTTTTCCAAGTCAAAGGCCCATAACTCTGTACAAAATCAACTGACCGGAACCAAATTCTAACCAGATCTGTATCTCACCTAGATATACTCATATACTAAATATCAAATCAATATGTCAAGGGGTTACAGAAAAAAAATTACCGCAACCAACAAGTTAATGGACGCACTGACAGATAGATGGACAGACAGAGGGTATACCATAATGTCCTTCCTTCCACGGGGGTATAAAAACTGCATCACAATCAGACTTAAAATAGACAAAATTTTGAAATTTGCCCATTTTGCGTGTTTTGGCTCCATTCATCTCTTGAATGGTACATGCGACTTGAAATCTGTGAACTAACTATAGATTGGAAATTTCCTCAGGAGCACACTGAAAGACAAACAAAAACTGATAAATTCCACAGCCAAATATATGAAAACACCCAATTTGACTCTTTTTTTTAAAAACAGGCGAGGTTAAAATAATGAAAACCAATCCCATTCTTCCTTTTGTACCAAGAAATTTTGTTAAAATTTCATAAGGATTGATCAACTGGAACTAAAGTTATTGACCAAAAACAATAGTATCTACTGATGACAACGCCAGTAACAACTTCAGTCGTAAGTTTAAGGTAGTTCTAGCTGGTTTATTCTCATGCAATTTTTTCTACAAAAATTATTGCATTACTTGATTATTTATGATTTTACAATTCCCCCTTTCCTCGTTCTTGCTTCGGTATTCGTTTGCCGATGTATTGAGAGTATAAACTTATTTTATAAATACATCTTAGGATCAATAATGTTAAATCTGTAAGTATGGAGTCAGTGTGCCCTTAATGCATGAATTAAAAATAATAGAATTTTTGACAAACGTCATGATTGCAAATATCGAATTAATTTTCCATTCCTAAGTAGTTACACCCCTCCTGCCTCTTTTTACAGTCCTTTTAGATGTATCTCGGCTGATACGATATACCATAAGCAAACTTTAAATACGGGGATTTCACAAAATAGGGTTTAATTACTAGCCAGAAGATCACCCCTCCAAGGATATGGAAGTAACACATGAACTTAGAGTCCCATAAGTTCTATGGTTGCCAGTACTAGTGGGTTGGCCACTATAATGTAACTGTCTCGGAACTTATGACTGATGCTTTTACATTTGACCTGATCTATGGCTTCGCATTGTGTCATCTAAACTATCGTGCCTGACTTGTTCTTGTCTAATTTATAGCTTCGAGTCGAGTCATCTAAACTATCGTCCCTGACTTGTTCTTGTCTAACCTATAGCTTCGAGTGGTGTCGTTTAAACTATCTTGCCTGACTTGTTCCTGTCTGATCTTTAGCTTCGAGTCTTGTCACCTTAACTATCCTGCCTGACTTGTTCCTGTCTAATCTATATCTTCAAGTCGTGACATCTTAACTATCCTGCCTTACTTGTTCCTGTCTAATCTGTAGCTTCGAGTCGTGTCACCTTAACTATCTTGCCTGTCTACGATTTGACTTGGAACATTTTTTACATGACATGTAATGCATACATAAAGGATAGGTTTGATAGGTTCTTCTACGAGACCAAAGTGCAGATAAGGGATATCTTTCACGAGTGTGAGAAATTCCGTGAAACGATGGTAAAAGGCGTATAAATTCTCACACGAGTGGAGATATCCCGATCATTATTTTTGGTCGAATAAAAGAGCCCATTTCCTCCGTAAAATACGACAACAATTCCTAAAGAAAGAAAATCTTTCTATGTCTTGTGGAGTTCTAAATTATAACGTCAAATCATGTATAGAAATTATTGTGGCAACAATTGTGATGTCGGACTTTGAAATGGACGCTTACCCATGTAAACAGCTTCACGCGACCCCTGTCTTCTATGGACTGTCTTACAAGAAAACATCCATTTACGGAAGATTTCCTTGTCTCATGTGGACTTTTCTCAGCTATATAGCTCTGTTCTTAGCTGATTTTGGATTTCCTATTTAGATCATATGGTAATTTGTTCTCTCTCAGCTTTTACATATTTCGGTTTCTGGATTTCCAAATGTTTTGATTTGATGCGCACTGTAAGAGACATAAGTTGTCGTAATGCGCATATGCAGAAAATAATTTATTCACAGTATCTTCGGTATTTCTTTTTTGTTACCACAGGGCCAATGCCACTGCTGGTGGACTGTTAGTCCCCGAAGGTATTCATCAACCCAGTAGCCAATACTTCGGTGCTGGTCCGAAAACCAATATTATATGAAAACATGTAATATCTAAATTTAAGAAAATTTTATTAAAACCTAAGGAGAATCTCCCTCTTGCATAGCTCTGGCCATTAGCTGATTTTCAATTCCATTGGTAATTTGTTCTCTCTCAGCTTTTACATATTTCGGTATATGGATTTCCAAATGATTTAATTTGATCTCAACTGAAGAGACATAAATTGTCGAAAAAAAATTCACAGTAACTTCGGTATTTTGTTATCTGTATCTGCTGAATCGATTATGAGACTCTAATGTGGGTATTTTACGCTTCCTGGAGCTTCCTTTATATTGTCATCAAAATTTATCTTTTATTGAAATGCTATCTGTTGTGAGAATGGTTCACATGATCGTTATATTGCAGTAAGTAAGCCTCACAGAAACAAAAACGCTACAAAAAGACTAATTCAGAAAAGAACACTAGAGCAACCTTAACTGTTTTTAAAAGTTAAAGTTCTATGGGTTTTTGTATATTTTTTTCCATTATAGATGGAGGCTCCGAGGATTTAACAACACACCATTATTTCTTCGGTACGTATTAGTTAATTTCAAAACATTTTGACCCGCGGGAACCCTGGGATATAGAAATAGGACCCAGTATTCTAAGCTGCGGGGTCCAACCCCTCCAAAACTGGATGTCCGCGCTTGTACGGGATGAATAAATACACAACCCATCTTTCAGATGGGATGTAAACTCAGTTCCACGTGTTGGAAGAAATGCCAAACTTCCTGCAAGTTGAAGAATCGTTGTAGCAAGCCTTTTTGAGTGGTCAGCAGGTGATCGGCTACAACGGATTAATTTCCCACCCCTTTCGATTTTACTCTACTTTTCCAGTGCCAGAATTTGTCGTCCTGTGGCCCTTTCAACACCAGAAAGTGTTTATTAATTGACAAACGTGTTCTCGTCTTGGTATAGCTGAAATGTTGCTGAGAATACGTTAAACAATATTCAGTTGATCAATAAATCAATCAATCAATCAATCAATTAATCAAGCAATCAAAACGTCATGTTAGGATAGAAAAATGCAGAGGAATATGAGAAAGCCACATCTGTAGTATGTTTACCACATGTTGCAAAGTCAATGAGAACCGAACCGTTAATAATAAAAAAAAACGAACATTCAACGGACAACGTCAACATCGGAAACACCAAGAAACAAGGACATCACATGATAAGGGGACAGAGAAGAAAAATGAAGACACACACACAGTTGAACAACACGGACCCAATAAAAACCATGGGTGAGACCAGATGCACTGGTATCGTAGCATCTCGTAGCATCTCCTGCATTTTATAAGACACCCGCTATGTTGCACATGTCAACTTCGTTAGTCAAGTCAAATCTGGTAGAGAAAAAACAAAAATAGGCTGTGAAGGGAAAGATCTGTTGTCATCTAGAAAACAGATACCCCATGTAGCGGTCAACAAGATTGTGATGTCGTCCGTAAGACTTCTGTAGTGATGACATCAAATACCTGTCAATGCAAGTCACCCGATTTCGTCGGGTGTAACCCGATATTTTCGCTTGTCACCCGATGAGATGCAGTGACCCGATCGGGTTGTCAAATAACCCGAGAATCACCCGTAATCACCCGGATTTGATTTCCGGTAACGTTTTGTATATTAACGTTCTTATTTTTATTTCTGGTTGTGTTTTTTATTTGCTCGTCGGCCTGGAATATCGTCTCCTCGGGTTATAATGAAGCCCTAAGGGAGTTTATTTAGCCGTTTAAAGACTACTATACGCATTGAGTGTACTGAAAACGTCTTGTAATCGATAGATGTCTGGACCAGCAATGTTCAACATAAAAATCAAAACGGGAACGCTTTACAACAAGTGTTCGTGGAAAGAAAATTTGATTGGGCTAGCTGTTGATTAAATCATGCAACCTGGCGATGTATATTTACAAAATAATAGTTCAGAAAGTTAAAAGTTTCGTCAGCAGTTAAAAGGATGAACACCGATTTTAGGTCAGAATTAAACTTTGATCCATTTTGCCCCTTTTTGGCATGCAAATATATTTTGATGGGTCCAAGTAAAAATCATAATCAGCAAATGTGAAACAAAAGTATTCAATGTACATGAAATTCAATTATGATGTCTGTTTTACGTAGTATGTAAGTTAGTTTACTAAAGTATATAAAAGTGTGTAAATAATTGTTTGGCAAATAAATAATTGGGTTGATAATACAATAATACAATATTTGGGATGAAAAAAGTCCGTCACGCGTTATGACCTGATTTTTTACCATCCAATGCAGGTCATGACCAGATTTTTGGTCATGGGAGGTTGACAGCTTTGTGACATCAAGTTATGGAAAACATACCCTCACTTAAGAGGCCTATTTGTAAGCAACCGATTTCTATCAAGACAGTCACTGCATAAACCCTTTAGTAGCGAATTAGTTGAGAGATGTAAACTCCATATGCTGGCGCTTCTGGAATGTTGCTACAAAGAAAAGGGAAGTTGACTATTGGAAAAGTGAAGTCATCACGTTTGTCATACAGCCTTGTTTGTAGTGTACCTCTGTTGTCAATTTCAAGCGAGAGCTGTTTAGTAATAAAATATCATCTATATAACCAACGAAAGCTGAAATTACTGGACAAAATCAGGGAATAATCATGAAAATAACGACAAAAAATATATTAATAAATAATTTGCACATAAAAGGAAGGACATGCAAAAACTAAAAAGGCGTAAAATGATGTTTGTGGAATTTACAAAATACTGTATTTCGCCCGTCCTTTCAAATACTTTGTGCCCATGTAAGAAGTGCAGTATCGCAGTTTTAGTTCAGAAATTATCATTGTTATATTTTACCTCACGAGAAGTAAAAAAGAACATTGGTAAATGTACGAGAAATTTGAATTGTAATCCATGTGATTAAATCAAACAACCATTGAGGTTTTCAGAAGAAGTGTAATGATCCACTAGAATAACAAGTTCATAAAATAAACAAATTATTATTTTGAACACATTGAAACACAAATCATACAATAGGGTCCAAACATTATGAAAATAGCAATGTCAGCGATAACATTATTTTGCCCATCATATATATGTCTTTCTAAAGGGTTGGTACAAACAGATGAAAGGAAGAATACTACTATTAGATTTTAATGACTCAAGTAATAAAGAGCTAAGTTTAGATGTGGATATACCAGAATTCCACCCACATGGTCTCTCAGTCTGGAAAGAGCCTAATTCAGGTATGATCTACTGTCATTTCTTGTTTTGGCATACATTTATTTTTGTGACTCATATAGTCCGTTAAAAAGTTAGATCTTTGATTTTGCAGATCTGTTAAAGCAAAATAATATCTATGTCAGGAAAGTTGTACATAATCATACAAATGCAAAATTAAGTTCTTTACCATTTTAAGTAAGTAAGTTTATTCAGTATACAACCCAATATAAAGGATCATCACTGCTATAAAGCCGGACAAAACTATCAGCACCAATTACACAAGACACATAATACAGTCCTTGTATCAGTAGCCGTTACTTAATGACGGATTGTTGACTGATTGATGACAGATTTTTGACTGATTGATGACTGATTTTTCACTGATCGATAACGGATCTATGAATAACGGATGTGTACGTATTTTACGGATGTAAACGTATTTTACTGATCGAATCCGTCAATTACGTGTTGTATCAATCAGTAAATCACGTATGACGGATACGTAAATATTTGGAATTTTAAGGCAAAACGAATAAACATAATATTATTCTCGTGTGTTTACAGGTTGTTAGATACATCTTTTTCGAATATAAAGAAACAGTTTGATTAAATTACGAATGCTGTATTTTGTTTCAATTTAAATCGTTTACATGTATTTGCGAATGAGAACTGGGTATCTAAACTGCATAATACAAAGTCTGCGTTTTGGACTCAATCTTTGAAAATGACCAAAACAATATTTTTTTTTATTCATCATATTCTTTCAAAGGAGTTTTATATTTTGCACAACATAATTTTAATGAATTTTGACATATTTAAGTGTTGAAAAGTAAGTTTTTAGTGTGTGGTTTAACCTCTGTCTTTAAAAATGACCAAAACAATTGAAATATTTTACATCATATCCTTTCAAAGGAGTTTTATCTTTTGCGAAACACAATTTTAATGAATTTTAACATATTTAGGGCTTGAAAAGTTAGGTTTTTAGGGTGCGGTTTAAACTCTGTCTATAAACATGACCAAAACTATTAAAATTTTTTGAAAATTTTATTCATCATATCCTTTCGAAGGAGTTTTATCTTTTGCGAAACACAATATCAACAAATTTCAGCATATTGAAGTTTGAAAAGTTAGATTTTAGTGTGCGGTTTAAACTTTGTCTTTAAAAATAACCAAAACAATTTAAATGTTTTGAAAATTTTATTCATCATATCCTTTTGAAGGAGTTTTATCTTTTGCGAAACACAATTTTAATGAATTTTAACATATTTAAGGCATGAAAAGTTAGATTTTTAGAGTGCGCTTTATATTCTGTTTATAAAATGACCAAAACAATTTAAATATTTTGAAAATTTTATTCATCATATCCTTTCGAAGGAGTTTTATCTTTTGCGAAACACACCTTTAATGAACTTTAACATATTTAAGGCTTGAAAAGTTATATTTTTAGAGTGCTGTTTAAACTCTGTCTATAAAAATAACCAATCCAATTTAAATGTTTTGAAAATTTTTTTCATCATATCCTTTTGAAGGAGTTTTATCTTTTGCGAAACACAATTTTAATGAATTTTAACATATCTAAGGCTTGAAAAGTTAGATTCTTAGGGTGCGGTTTAAACTCTGTCTATAAAAATGACCAAAACAATTAAATATTTTGAAAATTTTATTCATCATAAAAAAATTATCCTTTTGAAGGAGTTTTATCTTTTGCGAAACACACCTTTAATGAATTTTAACATATTTAAGGCTTGAAAAGTTAGATTTTTAGAGTGCGGTTTAAACTCTGTCTTTAACAATAACCAAAACAATTTAAATGTTTTGAAAATTTTTTTCATTATCTCCTTTCGAAGGTGTTTTATCTTTTGCGAAACACAATTTTAATGATTTCTAACATATTTAAGGCTTGAAAAGTTAGATTTTTAGGGTGCGGTTTAAACTTTGCCAATGAAAATTACCAAAACAATTTAAATATTTTGAAAATTTTATTCATCATACCCTTTGGAAGGAGTTTTATCTTTTGTGAAAACATTTTAATGAATTTTAACATACTTACGGCTTGCAAAGTTAGATTTTTAGTGTGCGGTTTAAACTCTGTCTATAAAAATGACCAAAACAATTTAAAATTTTTGAAAATTTTATTCATCAAATCCTTTCGAAGGAGCTTTATATTTTGCAAGGCACATTTTTAATGAATTAAAGCATTCTGTTAGGTTGAAAAATCAGAGTTTTGGTGTGCGGTTTAAACTCAATCTTTAAAAATGACCAAAACAATTTGAATTTTTTCAAAAAATTTATTCATCATATCCTTTCGGAGGAGTTTTATATTTTGCGAAGCACAATTTTAATGAATTTAAGCATTCTGAAGGGTTGAAAAATCAGATTTTTAGTCTGCGGTTGAAACTCAACCTTTAAAAATGACCTAAACAATTTAGTTTTTTGAAAATTTTATTCATCATATTCCTGTGGAAGATTTTTTTAATTTCATGAATCACGATTTAAATCAATTTTAGCATATTCAGTGTTTGAAAAGAATGATTTACCAGTCTTTCGTGTATGAATGCGTCAAATCATTTGTTTTGTTTTTGTTTTTTGTTTTTTTTTTGTTTTTTTTTTTGTCATTCCATTTTTGTTTCGCTCTTATTTGCATTCCAGTTATTGTCTAACAATTAACGTTTAACCAGTTGTATAAATTATTTTAATATTGTTTTTTTTTATCAAATTAAATTTGTCTATTTTCGACGATTGGTCAAATCAGATGTGCTTCCAAATTTTAATGCATTCGAACAAACTGTATTATATACTGTGCATTTCCTACGTACAAGCAGAAACATCAAGTAAATATAATATTATCCTTAACGTTCGGATTAAATATACCTAGGGTGTTATGATAATTTTTTTTTATACATTTCAATTCTAAATTCATTTTTGTGATGAAACGAAATTATCATTTCGCAAAATGTATTAACTTGAAAGATGACGTAAGGCTATCAATCAGTCATTTACGGATAGGACCGATCAGTCATCCGTCAGTCACGTAATTTACGTATTGTATCCGTCAAATACGTGAAATACTTCTCCTATCCGTCAGATTTTGACGGATTGTTGACTGATCGATGACTGATCGATGACTGATTGTTGACGGCTGACGGATCGCTTAATGATCGCTCTTTTAGTAACGGCTTCTGAAGCAAGGACTGTACAATTAGAATGCAAAAATAATAATCATGATGATAAAGTAGTAATGATGATCTACATTCTAATTTCAGTTATGTTTTCCATCCAGTGAATCACGTAGCTGTACTTATTTATTAACACATTAGACTAATTTTGAAAGAATATGAGTTTCCTCACAAGTCATAAAGAATACAAATATATCTTCTTTACTACTAAAAGGTACTCACAGGTCTGTACTGAGATCAGCCTTACGTCTCTATGCTCATCTTCATCATCATCATCTTCTTCTAATGTTTTTCCGGTTGTGAGGTTGGATTCGTATTGGTACTGCAGATCCTTGTTCATCCAATGTCTACCTTGTCTGATTTCAAATGATTTTGAATTCTTGCATTTATTACATTTTCTGGGAGATTGTTCCAAGTTTGCACGATTCGATTAGTGAAAATGTTTTTCCTGGTGTTTTCGTTTGATCTATATTGGTAAAGTTTTTTACCATTGCCGCTAGTTGAAATATCGGTCATCGGTGAGCTTACACCCCTGATACTAATTTAAAAGTTTCAATTATATAACCTCGTTTTCTGCAATACGCTAGTGTTGGAAGTTTCAACTTGCTCAGTCAATCTCCATAGCTCAAGTCCTTGAACCCGGGTATTAACTTTGTCGCTTCGTTGTACATTAACTAATGCTATATATATATATATATATATATATATATATATATATATATATATATATATATATATATATGTGTGTGTGTGTGTGTGTGTGTGTTTGTTTTTGTCTTATATGGGTTCCACTGCTTCCCAAGTGCGGTTCGAATTAATTGGTGGTTTATGTAACCCGAGACTGTGACTGCTGTAATCAGATGCATTGTGGTTATAATCAGACAAAATATACATCCGGTATGACTATAATAATGGAATTAAGGCAAAATGTCCTGTTTAAGTCATATTTTACTTCTGTAATGGAAGGTAGAAAATGAGTAAATTGTTGGGCTAACCGACAGTCACAACAAAGGCAAAGAAAGTACGTTTGATATGTGAAAATAAACAAATCTTATAAATCGTTAATAACTATTCAATGACACCTTTTCCTGTCACAAAATATGAATATAGCACAGCTTATATACAATGGATACATATATTGTTAAAACAATCCAACTTCCTCACGCGTCTGTCAAGATATCTGGTTTTTAACCATAAAACTGAGACTTTGGCTGTTGTAACCACGACAGGTGGATTCTGTAGGTGCTACCTAAGGTGTATGTAAAAATATTCAAGTGCGACAGTTTAATGCTGTAATCACAGAAAAGATTTTCCGATGTTTTGCGTTTTTATTCGTATATTGGATTTTAGGATACATATCTTTTAGAAAATAATAACTTATCAGGAATATGTTGGTTATTTGCTTGTCCTTGTCTTCTTATAATTTTAGTTTCTTAAAATTTGGGTTATTGGATTTGGTTTGTTTCCATTGATATTCACGGTTTACTTTTTTGGGGCCATTTAGAGCTTGCGATATGGTGTGAGGTTCCTCATTGTGTTGAAGACCGTACGCTGGCCCCTTGATGCATTGTCTTAGGTCTTTTTAACTTGGAGATGGGATGTTGTCCCTTTGACATTTACCCAATTTCCTTTTTTTTCGTAAAAGCTTTCTACTTTTTAACGATCTAGTATAGTCGTTTTAGTCATATTAATATAAATCAAATACGTATATTAAGCAAGAATCTGTTCTAATGGCGAGTGATACACGGATAGTAGTTTTCACTTTTTATGAATAACTACATTTTCTATACTCTAACTGAGATAATATAATTATTATTCCTTCCATAAAATCTCATTAATTTGAAATTCATACGTTGTACCTAATCTATAAGTGAAAATTCGTAACGTCTTCACGCTTTAGTGATTTTTATATGCATTCAACACAAATACATTATTTATATAATAATGTTGAGTTTTACATTGACTATGCGAAAATAGTAGCCAGGGTGATGGACAATAGTGCACGACCCGAAGGGGAGTGCACTATTGTTCATCACCCTGGCTACTATTTTCCATAGTCAATGTAAAACACAACATTAATATCATTATTATACTGACTGTTGACTATATTTTGAACCGCTGACTTTGAAAATTTTTCTTTGGCTTGTTTGGTATCCTGTCAATCGTTAACTGTATCTGTGGTAACTGATTCCGATGTCAATTTCCATGTGTCAATGATTTCAATACTATTTACACCATTACATCAACACATGATGGAAACTTATTTTTAGCAATGAAATAATATATTTCAAGAGGCCAAATTAAAGTAACTTTAAACTCACAATGGTTGCAGCAAATACTTTTAAACAATACATAATCAATGATAACAAATATGAACAAAAATTAAAAAAAGCAAGACAGTATTGCATTTTGTATTTCGATACTAAAACAGTACAAGGGTCATCTTTTCTCAGTTCTAATGACTGTTGTAAGATACCACCGTTTTATTTTCATCAAATGTTTTGGGAGAATGAATTGCATGTGTGTACACACGAAGCTTATAGTTTTTTCATTTCTTCTTCTTTCCAATAAAATCAAAATACTGTCAAAATACCCCCAACCCACAACCCCCCCCCCCAAATGCAAATTAAAAATTTTAGCGCTGTAGCAGACGACACTCTTACAAACTTGATTACATCAATTGCACAAGTGATGGACGCGGACAAGTGGTCAGATCAAGACTCCGCCTCCCGCACGTGATGATTGACGATGATTGACGTAGAAATCAATAGTCTTCACAACAGCAGTGCTTACTATTGCAATTGTGCAGTCAACGCTATTTCTTTTGAAAACTATGCGAAAATAAAACTGTTTTACTATGAAAGAACTTTCTTACAGGAAGTATAATAATTGATGATATTTCAACCGATCATATTTCGAAAATATAAACTGTTATTTGATATTTTTCTATGTTCTGTTGCACTGTATGGCAATTACGTTACATGCATTTTTTTTTTATTAAACTCGAGAAAACATACTTTTTCTTTTGTAGATTCCTACTCTTATTACTTTTGTATTGATACTGAATGTCAATTCAGAAATTAAAGCACACATATGGCAAGACGTTGGGAAATTTATCCTCATATGGTGAATAAAAAGATATGGAGTAAATGCACATGAGACAAAGTCTCTACAAATACATGGTGAAAACAAGCAAAGGAACAACGCTTTTATTGTTGTTCTTCATCTTGAAGTCACCATGAGGCCTTCAACAATGAGCTTTGCTCATACCTCATAGTAAGTTCAAGACGGCCCCTAGCACCGGTTTAAGCGGAATTCTTTGCTAATTGTCGAGCAACGCTACATCCATGTCTTTCTTGGTCATGGGTGCGGGATTGTCAACAAACATAAATTAAACTGGCAAAGTGCTCTTACAATCACTGTCATCCTTTGTCATCATATGTTTTAATATTAAAAATAGATTTTTAACTATTATAAAATAATTTTAATAAAAGAAAATAATTTTTAGAAAAGAAACAGATTTTTAATATTAGAAAATAATTTTCAGCATAAAAAATATTATTTAATATTGAAAATATTATCTAATATTAAAAAATCATTTTTTTTTAATATCAAAGATATGCTTTATTTTTTTGATATAAGAAAATCAGTTGATATCTTTAATATCAAAAATAGGCTGCTTTGGTAATGCAATCAATGTCAATTAAACGCTTAACAAAAAGTAACAAACGCATATTTATTTTCTTTTCTTGCAATGATGTTAAAAAACTAGAAGACGTAATCCGGAAACTCGCTTTTCCAGTCATAAGCCGTTTTCATATTTACTATACATTTCATGGGTGACGAATTTCCAGTATTTAGAAATCATTGAATTTAATAATTAAAATCGAACTGATTATTTAATATAAAAAAATATCATAGAAAGTCTGACGATTATTTAATATTAAAAATGATTTTATAATATTAAAAAAAATTTTTTTGATATTAAAAAAATAATTTTTAATATAACAAAATAGGGAATAAATTCCCCAACGGCTTGCCATACACACATTTATTATTGCGAGTTTTCCATTCACATGGTCTTCAAATCTTAACTGTTGTCTATTATCACACCTAAATGTTGAAAAGGATGGTATTACTTCACATACTTCTTTATGCAATTTTGATCTCTCTTCATCATAAAGTCTGCATTCATTTAAAAAATGTACTGCATCTTCAACGTTGTTTAGGTCACAATATTTACAGATTCTTTGATTTATATTTTTAGTTTATGATTTGAAATTCTTAATTTACAAAATTTTTTGTTATGATTTGTTTCTTTCTTTGTCTTGATGATCGTGTCTCGACAATACACCAAAGAAAAATTCTTTGTATCTGTTTTCTAGTTTTTTACTGTCGAGCATAGGCTAGTTTATTTTCAGAATTTGGACCCTTATTATGCCAAACATGTTTCAAACCCGATGAATTAAAAAAATCATAAATATAATAATACTTGCTAAATGTCCCCATAGAATGATTGATACATTGCTTTTTGTTCGAAATTTGCTTTTTGTCCGATTTTGCTTTTCGTCCGAAACTTTTGCGTTTAGTCCATCGTTTTAATCCGATTCGTATTTTGTCTGACAATTTTCCTTTTTGTCCGATATTTTTGCGTTTAGTACGTTGATTTATGCAACTGAGACTGACGATTTGCCTTTTTTCGATAAATACAGAAAGCAGGTTCAATAATTACAAAACCATTGAGACAATGCATGAGGCTATTCTATGCGTGCCAACCATTTACACAGTACGAGGGATTTTTAAAGGAGGACTATGTTGTGACCTAGTTTTCTCCCATCGGCCATAATGGGTTTCAGAGAATATCTTTGAATGAAAAGTTTACGACGTGGGCTAGACGACGGACGCAGGACGCCAAGTCATTACAAAGTAATATTGGGGAAAGTGCTGCCAAGAAACTGGAATTTCACTGTTGCTGAAGAGTCTGAAAGTATTGAGACATGAAAAACATTATAGATGTGTTAGCCCTGGTGTTATGCTGGTGATAGTGTCATTGGTATCTTTAATTTCCAGTTCCTACTTATTGGTATATTAGATATGGGTAATCCTAAAGTTGGACAGAATATCATCTACAAGTTGTCAATTGCATAGCCATATGCAGAAAACAAATACAGTATTATTTTGTTTATAAAATCGAAACTGAAAGAATGTGTTTGGTTACTATTAGTAGTTGATATGGGAAAAAGCCGCAGGTTTTCAAAAAACGTTTTTTGAAAACCTGCGGCTTTTTCCCATATCAACTACTAATAGTAACCAAACACATTCTTTCAGTTTCGATTTTATAAACAAAATAATACTGTATTTGTTTTCTGCATATGGCTATGCAATTGACAACTTGTAGATGATATTCTGTCCAACTTTAGGATTACCCATATCTAATATACCAATAAGTAGGAACTGGAAATTAAAGATACCAATGACACTATCACCAGCATAACACCAGGGCTAACACATCTATAATGTTTTTCATGTCTCAATACTTTCAGACTCTTCAGCAACAGTGAAATTCCAGTTTCTTGGCAGCACTTTCCCCAATATTACTTTGTAATGACTTGGCGTCCTGCGTCCGTCGTCTAGCCCACGTCGTAAACTTTTCATTCAAAGATATTCTCTGAAACCCATTATGGCCGATGGGAGAAAACTAGGTCACAACATAGTCCTCCTTTAAAAATCCCTCGTACTGTGTAAATGGTTGGCACGCATAGAATAGCCTCATGCATTGTCTCAATGGTTTTGTAATTATTGAACCTGCTTTCTGTATTTATCGAAAAAAGGCAAATCGTCAGTCTCAGTTGCATAAATCAACGTACTAAACGCAAAAATATCGGACAAAAAGGAAAATTGTCAGACAAAATACGAATCGGATTAAAACGATGGACTAAACGCAAAAGTTTCGGACGAAAAGCAAAATCGGACAAAAAGCAAATTTCGAACAAAAAGCAATGTATCAATCATTCTATGGGGACATTTAGCAAGTATTATTATATTTATGATTTTTTTAATTCATCGGGTTTGAAACATGTTTGGCATAATAAGGGTCCAAATTCTGAAAATAAACTAGCCTATGCTCGACAGTAAAAAACTAGAAAACAGATACAAAGAATTTTTCTTTGGTGTATTGTCGAGACACGATCATCAAGACAAAGAAAGAAACAAATCATAACAAAAAATTTTGTAAATTAAGAATTTCAAATCATAAACTAAAAATATAAATCAAAGAATCTGTAAATATTGTGACCTAAACAACGTTGAAGATGCAGTACATTTTTTAAATGAATGCAGACTTTATGATGAAGAGAGATCAAAATTGCATAAAGAAGTATGTGAAGTAATACCATCCTTTTCAACATTTAGGTGTGATAATAGACAACAGTTAAGATTTGAAGACCATGTGAATGGAAAACTCGCAATAATAAATGTGTGTATGGCAAGCCGTTGG
>MJUU01013665.1:55525-93048 GCA_002080025.1 Modiolus philippinarum | reverse complement strand
GGGATGTTGTCTCCTTGACATTTACCCCATTTCCTTTCTTTTTCATATTGAGAGGGAACCACTAATGCATGAACACTGTGGAGCTAAGGGTGGGTTATATCGAATCTGTTGTAGCGCTTCATCGTCAATTAAAATGTAGTTAAAGAATTGTCATGTAGGAACAATTATAAGTATACGCTTAAATTTCATAAATATTTTGTTTTTATGTGTTATATATTTATTTCAATAGGTCCAGTCACTCCGTCTTACTGTTATTTGAGGCGATCGTTTCAGCCTTCAATTACACGAGAGTTCCTTTCTCGAAAGTCTCCACATCTTTTCTATTTGTCTCCTCCTCCCAAGTTTGGTCTGAGTCCACTCCCAAGTCAGGTGTTGTGAGTCCACGTTCGCTCCCTCGATCCCAAGTCAGGTGTTCTGAGTCCACGTCGTTTACCTCGAGTGAACAAACGTGGACTTAGAACAACCGTCTTGGGAGGATATATTTGTTTTAAATGTTTATATTGTATTCTACGCCCTTGATGTAATGTTATTGGTTGTAGTTCTGATATTTCCTCAAAATCTAATAAATAGATAGCATCTGTTTCAGAAGTAAAGAAGTCCCACGTGATTTGAATAATAATAACTATTTCCGTGCAAACATAATTGATATAATAGATAAACCTTTTGACGCAAATGTCAAAAACATGAAAAGGGAAATACGCAACCATAATACAAAAGATCTGTCAGAAAAGGAATCTATTATATTTTAAGAGATCTAAAATGTCACAAAAATCATAACTGTATATTTAGAATGTAGTTGTCAAAAACATATGACTAGATGTTTTTAGCTATTTAATGAAGGAGAATTTCCTATAACATTTCTTTTTTGCGGTTCACCCCGTAGATATTGAAAATAGGATGCTTTAATATATCGTTGCATAATTTACATTTGATCAATTTGTAAATCAGCTGTAACCAAGTATGTAACGCAAGGGCGTTAATAAATATAAACATCAAATACAATGATAATTAGAAAAGATGTCGATTGATAAAAAAATATAATTGAAACACAAGCGAAAAATACACACAAAACTGTTAAAATGCATGTCCTGAATTTCAGAACATTTATTGTTATTGTCAGGTACATCACTGAAAAGAAAAATTCTGTTATTTCTTATGACGACGACTGCACTATACAATTTTTAACGTTTAGTATATTGAACAAACTAGGGAATTGAAGAAGCTTAAATCTTGTAGTAATTGGCTCCTCGATAACAAATATCTTTACTTCTCATTATATTTGGTCCGAAGCGAAAACTGAATTTTGGAGAAAATGTAACACTCGCGATCACATCATAATATAAAACCTCAACCTAAAAAAAAATTGCATAGACATCGATCAAAATTTATCTTGTACATTCTATAATCAAAAAAGTAAACTCAAGGCTAAAGTTGCGAAATGCTTGTCAAAAGAAACCAGGAAAACTTTGTGAATGGCTCTCATACTATTCTTGCTCTTCCTTGTGTGCTATCAGAACATTATAGAAATATATACCAAGCTGGCAAATTAGATCATTTTATCTGCACTGATGAGACAAGTTGTGGAAATACGTATATATATGCAGAAACTATAAATTCACAGTAACTTCGGTATTTTGTTATTTGTACAGTTTCAGAAAAGATCTTTGACAAAGTTTACTTCGAACGAACGATTGAAGTGATGGAAATGGCCATACTACCCCCTCAGGTGAGTTTTTATATGACTTCGTCTTGCTGGTTGTCCAACAACAAAACAAATAAAACGTGTCTGTAGAATGCCGGACGGGTAGATATTTAGACATTAAATGGTTTGTAAATTTGGGTAACTATTCAGCCATATGACGAATGAAAACATTATAACTGATAAATCTCGATCTTTCAATAGCAACATTGCTATCGAGTTGCTACCGGACACTATCGCAATGATACGGGAGAGATCTGGCACACAATAAATGTAACCCACCATTTCTTTTGAAATGCCTTTACCAAGTCAGGACCATTGTGTTGTAGAATTTTTCCAGTGGTTTCCAACTGCCTAGTCTTTTTGCTTCATGGTCACTGGCTCTTAAGAATTGTGTTCGGTAATTTTGTTATAACCCCCATTTAGTACTAGACATGGCCATTGACACAACAGATTAGATTCCAAAAGGAAAGTATTTTAGCTCATAATTATTATATTCATGATGAACAAAAAGTTAAGAAACAAGTTTTTCCAACTTAAGAAGTAAATTATATATGCATATGGAATATGTATTGCCAATGTAAATTAAATTCTGTCGACGGCCATGTTCACAACTTTCACAACTTTTATCTTTTCTGTGCAGATCAAATTAAAAACATTTTAAAGACCAGAAATAAAAAAAAACTGAAAAAGAACAAGTAAGTTCACGTAACCATTGAATGTGATCTAACCGTTAAAATCATCTAGCGACATTTGTTGGAGGGTTTTAGTGCTTGTAAAAAACTTACTTTTATAGGAATTGCATATTTGCAATGAAATATTATCGGTCTTCGGGCCAGCTGCAAAGTACTGGAGACTGGTACTTAAAGTCAACCAGCAGAGACATCGCCCCATCTAAAAACAGATGTCACTGTAAATTATTTTGTCTGCAGATGAACTCGACAACTTATGTCTCTTCAGTGCTGATCAAGTAATATTTTGAGGAGAAAAAGAAATCCAAAGCATGAATTAAAGCTGAAAGAGAACAAAACAATCAGAGATCAAATAATTTGAAGGGCCTAAAGAATCAAGTGACGATGGAGCTTTGTACGAGAGTGACACTCTTTCAGGACCACGAAATTTGAAATTATTGTATTTTGGAAAAACCTGCGAATTTTTACATCTAAACAATATACATGCAGTGATAGATTTTTTTTATTTCATAATTTATGAAAGGATATAGAGCAAATGAGCATGACACCATAACACATATGTTAGCTCCAACTGCAAAAATTTTCAATGAACTGTATGACCATTTCGGAAATTTATTCCTCATGTTCTTTTTTTAAATTTTTCATTAATTTATTTTTTCTTAACCGTTTACTTTCAAATTAATCAGTTTATTACTTTATAAATAGTTAAAGAAGTATGGCCAATTAGGCGTGATTTTTCCCCTCTGTTAGGTTATTTTCATAAAAAGCTCAAATGTTGTTGAAAATCGTGTAAGGTGGTCTTTGGTATGTGCTCTTCTTAGAAATAAAATCCTACACTTGCATGTTCAATGGAACACCTTTTGTGTCCATTTCAGCCATTTAACAGTGTTTGAAAGGATGGTACTACTCAAAGGACACCCAAGAACCAAAACCAATTTTTGTTGCGACTGTCTAAACATTTGCAAATGGCAGTTTGTCTGTTTTGGTTCTATAGGCCCTATACAAAAATTGTAACAAAAACCTACAAAAATGTCAAAATTTGTCAAAATTGCATTCAAAGGGTCAGTTCAGTGGCTGAATCATTTATCTAAATATATGAAAATGCATTTAAATTGGCTTTGTTCTGATGGTGTATATACCAGATGACCTCTTAAAACTTAATGCATTCGCAAAATTAGTCAAAATTCACGGGGAAATTTTGATATGTAAATCTTTTATTGATACTGAAAAATGTACATATAATTGATTGCTTACTTGAAAACATTGAAAAGATACGGAGTAAATTAACACGAGACAAAGTCTCTACAAATACATGTATGTAAAGCCCTTTACACTGTTCATACTCATAAATATGAATTTTTGAACATTATTCCCGTAAATTTCATTTGAATTGAAATCGACTCAATGACTTTGCGTATTTATTTAACTGAATTTTTGACATAGGAATACATTATTGTACATTTTTAGTTAAAGTTCATATTAGTGTCATTGTCTGTTACAGGTCAAGCAAATGCGATTTCCACTTTGTTTAAACTTGACCAATTTCTTCGTAACCAATACAACAAACGTGTATAATCCGTGAAAATAATTTGCTGAATAATTGTCTGTGACGAGTTACCGACTTATCCATTAAATAGGCCACTATATTTTTGTGCATTTTGTTTACGTTTTAAGCTGCGAACAGGTGAATTTATTCTTTCCATGTACTAGTATATACTGAGTGGGGAGGGGACAGGCATAGAAATAGAAGGAATTTTACTTTTGAAAATTAATTTTGCTTGTTGTAAGTGTACAGAATCAGAATCAGAATCAGAATATTTTATTACCAAATTAGGGCCCCAGGAGGGTATGATACATCAAACATTTATGATTGGTATACAAGTACAATATTACAGAAAACGGTATAAACAATAAATAACAATTCATAATTATAATAAAAATAATAAATAAAGGCATATTAATGCACGTCTACCACAGATGCACTTCATACTATGAAAAATTGAGTAATATTAATATTACATTAATTAATACATGTATAATTCGCGTGTGGGGAATTCTGATATTTAGTGTACGTCATCAGCATTTTTTTCTTTAATTTAGTTTTTTTGGGTAGAAATTGATTGATCAGTTAGAGTTTTACGTCCAGTGAGCAATATTTCCACGTGAATATTTCAGTAATATCACGCAAGCAAACAAACAAACAAATTCTTTTTTTCCCTTCCAAAGAGTCCCATATGAGCCTTGTTATTACAGAATACAATAAAAGAGGGTTTAACCCCCTACCCCCTCGAGTCCAAAGTACACCCAAAATTTGAGTCCATTTATTATTTTTTTATTATTTTTTTTAAATTTGATGTACAAATCCAAAATGCTTTGACTTTTGAGTCGGTGAAGTCCATGTACTCCAGCGATCACGCCCAAAGTACGTCCAAAATAAGGCCAAAGTCTCGAGTCCAAAAAAGAGGGGCTCAAACCCCCATTAAACAGTTGAACATTAAATGATTGGTAAGTATTTCAGGAAAAAAATGGAAAAAGGGGAGCTATGATAATTTAATCCCTAAAGATATTATAAAAAGAAAGGGACACCAAAAGGGTACTGGAAAATGGGACAAATGTGTAGGGGGAGGGATACTACCCTCAATCAGTACGCATTATTTTGGCAGGGATACTACCCTCAGTTAGTCCGCATTATTTATATCGTTTAAAAAAATAAATTTCATGACTTACACAAGTAAGGCACTATTGATCATTTGGTGTCTTGCTTTGCGTTTTCTTGTTCAAAATTCATTGCACATGGTAGTATATTTATGCGACGAAAAACAACATGACGTTGCACTTTTAAGTTTTTTTTCTATCACAATATCCTCTCGTGATAATACAGAAGTTGAGATGTTATCAATAATAAAACCATATTTTTACGAAATAAAAGTATTGCTGACTGGCCAGAAACTGTTATACCGACTTCTTGAAGTCAGTCAAATAAATCGGTCATTCACCTCCTAGTTGGCCATGAATTATTCAAGTTGTGTTATTAATAGAAAATCAACTTTTGACTCTACATTAAATGATCATGAATATTTGATTTCCTCGAGATACTTTGTAAGCTTTATAAAATTTAAAATTCAATAATACAGGGAAAATAAATGGAGCTTTTATTCTTTTTATTTTGTAAAGTAATTTAACTTACAAATCAAATTATATAAGAAACGTTCTATTATATGAGCATCCCGTTTATTTTTGTTTGGAAAAAACGATTATATGAAGTTTTTTTTGCTAATGTTCCTCTGCAGAGAAGTATCCCCCTCATGTCCTTATACAATTTCATTGGGGGATCCAAGGGGGGGGGGGTTCCGGGGGTTGGAACCCCCCTTTTTGGACAATCATGTATTTTTAAGGAATATCTTGGCGTTTTACTAAGAAAATGCCCTCAAAATTTTCTTTCATTTCTTATAAGAACCCCCCTTTTTTCAAATTGTCTGGATCCGCGATTTTTTTAGTCCCTGTATAAATTTTTTGCTCACCTGACCCAAAGGGGCATTGTGAGCTATTGCCATCACTTGGCGTCCGTCGTCCGTCCGTCCGTTAAACTTTTCACATTTTCTCCTCTGAAACTACTGAAGCAAATTCAACCAAACTTTACAGGAATGATGTATGTAAGGTCCTTCATTTCGTTCCGATCCGACAAAAAACATGGCCACCAGCGCGGAACTTAGATTTAACATTGGACCCTATGGAAAAAATCACATTTTCATCTTCTCCTCAGAAACAACTGATGCAAATTCAACCAAACTTTACAGGAATGTTTTACTAAAGGTCCTTTACAAAGATTGCCCATTTTGTTCCCATCTGATAAAATCATGGCCGCAAGCACGGAACATAGTTTAACATTGGACCCTATGGCAAAATCACATTTTCATCTTCTCCTGTGAAACGACTGAAGCAAATTTAACCAAACTTTACAGGAATGATGTATGGAAGGTCCTTTACAAAGATGCTCATTTCGTTCTGATCCGATAAAAAACATGGCCGCCAGCGCGGAACTTAAGTTAAACATAGGACCCTATAGGAAAAATCGGAATGATGTATATAAGGTCTTTTGCAAAGATTACTCATTTCAATAGTTTCAGACAAAAGCATGGGTCCCAATAGTAAACATAGCTAACAATAGACCCCAGTGGGGAAAAAAATCATTTTTTTTTGTCATTCATGGCATAGAGGCATTTTGTCAGGTGAGCGATACAGGCTCAGTGTCTGAGCCTCTAGTTTTACTACATTTTTAGGTTGAGGTCTTCCAAGTTGAAGTTGATTTGATTTGCACTGAAGAGGCATAAGTTGTCGAAATAAGAAGCAAAGAAACTAAATTTAGTTTTTTTTTATTTTAAAATACTTTCAATTAAAAGATATCCTCTAAAAGACAACATAATTAACAATTATATACGAGAACATTTCCCGTCGCTCCCAGCATACTACCCTCAAAACGAAGCTTCCAAAAAGATATTGATGCGCAATTTTAGATCCATCATGTCCTTATTTCTCAATTACAAACACATGTCTGCAGTTTTGCCTCCCATTGCGGCCTTGAGTAAATTAAAGAGTAAAAAAACAGCTTCCTGTTAGCAAATCTGAAACAGTGCTACTCCTCTAACTCCTTGTTAATACATGGACAGTAGAAAATGTAAGCGATCTTGTCGCTGTATGACTTGTGCTTTTACTTGGGAAATAAATGAAGTAGCGTCTTCAAACAAAAATATGGTTTCACATTCACTACTGTAAACGTAGTGTATGCTATTGGTTGTAAAAGTTGCAAGATGATCTATGTAGATGACGCTTGTCGAGGATTTGGTGATCACTTTGTCGAACATAAACAGAACGTCACCAGTGGTAAATATTGCCCAGGTCACTTTCGGCGAGCCAACCACGGCATACTTGCTACTAATGTACTTGTTCTAATACAAACTAGTGTGGGTGAAAAAGAACGACTGTTCCTTGAACAAAAATTATCCATTATTGTAGGACTGTTCGACCCTTTGGCATGAATGTTAAGAAACAGTCTATTTTATGATCCTAAGTGAGTTTGTCTGGTATTTGCAACATCTTTCTTGGATTTTTTGCCCGGTTGCCACCCCCACCCCCAATTGAAGACTATACTGGGTGAAACGTTTGGTTCTTTACCTTCTCCCCGTTTTCAATTTTAGTTGTAAGGAAGCGGGTGACGAAAAAGCATACGTGTAATAATAATCAGGATACATCGGCTAACGAATACCGAAGCAAAAACGTGGAAAGGAGAAATTCTAAAATCATAAATCCAAAATCACGGCAATTCACAGCAACACGAATTGATACAGTATGACAAAGACAAAACAAATAAACAAAAATAAACAAGAACACCACAAAACTAAAGCGCTAGCAGTGTGAACCCCTTTAAAAACTGAATTATCATCAGGTGCTCCGGAAGGTTAAGCATGATCTGCTCCACACATGACACCGGTCACACAGCCAGTTAAATGTGGTGTTGAAAGATCCGTTTGATGACTGGTGATTGGTTAATGCTATATTGCAATGTCTTTTCGACTGTAATTGTGAAAGACCTGAATTAATTTTACTGATGGCATTAATAAAATAGAACAGAGAACTCAATCTGGCACTAAAACATTTAATAAATTATAAGTACCACTGTACTTAAAAAAAAATTGTACTACAAAGTATGATGAAAAGCAACCAAATCTGTTAAAAGGGTAACATAAAAAGGTAACTTGAAAACCTATGCAACAAATTACAACAAAAAGTTTTTTTAATCATGTAAGAGACCAGTCCGTACAAACTGTATAACTAAACTGTCCTCAAGTTGTCAAGTCGTAGTAATTCGACACAGCACTACACGTAGTTTTCATAATTTCTCTAAAATTATAAAGCAAACTGAAAAATCCAAATGAAGTTTGAGGAAATCAAATTGTACGACAAACAAGTCATCTACAATGTGCCAATGTCTTGTAGACAACCCGCTTCCCATTATGAAAACTTTCTGATGTTGTTTACGAACAATTATGCAAGAAAAAGATCTGTTATGTCTCTCTTAAGGATTGAAATTAAAGACATTACTAAAATTTTATAAACATATATGTTGCGCAATGGCCACAAACAAACAAAGTAAAAATGGTATGATAAGTCACAATTAAATGGTAAAAATACATCAAATATACAACCTAAAAAACAGATAAAAATATCAAAAAGGTCCACGCCTTTTTGATATTTTACCTGTTTTGACTGGGTAAATGAGTTTCGAAGGCTACAAAAAGGCACAAACCTTCAGATATGTTTTTTACTTTTATAGCAAATTTCACATTTTTGTTATGTGAGGTTTAAATATAAACAAATAAAATGTGATCATTAAGTGTCCCATACTTTTGACAATTCAATTCAACATATTTTATTGTTATTTCATTTAACTAAAGAATAAGACACAAGTTATAACAACTTACAAAGGTCTTCTCCACTTTTGACATCAAAATAACCTTAATGAAACCGGTTAATGGTATCAAACTTTGTTGAGAAGTAAGGAGTATCCCTCTAGAGCAAACAAGTGTCCTTATATCTGGATTAATTTGCCTGTTCATCTTTTTGTTCTTTATCAGCTTTGATATATCTTTTCAATTTTGGATCTTCCAAATGTTTTGATTAGATCTGCACTATAGACATAAGTTCCACAGAGACTTAAATTACAGTAAATTTAAGAATTGTTACAATAAGGTGCTTATTTCAGCTAAAGAGCAACCAGGCCAATTCTGGGAAACCAAACTTTTTCTGAGTCATTATTTTAAGGGACCCAGGGGGTTACAAGTGTTAAACACTGTTTTTAGTAACTGAATTATTACTAGACAAAGGGATATGCAGATCACATCATCACTGTGTCTTCATCGAGATCTGACGTAATCTGATATGCAGGCTCAAATCCTTTCTAAATACCAAAATACGGAAGTCACCGTGGACTTTGTTTGGCCTTTCAGACAATTCTCCTCAGATAGAATCAAAACATTTTGAAGACCATAAACCAAAATTTTGTAAAATCTGATAGATGCACAGAGCTATGCAAGAGTGAGATACACCTTAGGTTTAAGCAAAATGGCCTTAATTTAGATATTGCAAGTTCCAAAAGGTGATGAGTAGGGTTGTTCGCGAGATATTTACTTTACTAGTTTTCAGATTATATCTAAAAGATTGCGGTGAAGATGAATATTATATTAAAATGGAAGATTATTCCAGAGCCTTATTCCAGAGCCTAATTGTAAATTAAAAAGATAAATACATGGATTGTTACAGTCTTAAGCATAACGTGAATAATAGTTGTTCAGCTGATCAACTGTTCTTGGCATTAGGTGATTTAATAACTGTGGAGCTAGTGGAGCTAGTAAATTCAAAGAAAAATAAAAAAAAAATTATCCTGTCAAGTCTAACAGATTTTTTATCCCCGACAAATGGAGAAATTAAGGTGTGATATTCAATGTAAGAATTTGTTAATTCGTCCCGAGATTATTGGACCAAAGATTCATTTTTGAAGTTCTTTAAGTCATAAACCTCGTGTACGCTCGAAGATACAAAGAAACTTGAGACGTATTCAGTTGTACATGACCTACAAAACGACAACATAGTCAATGGTCATATGAACTTCTCAAATTCTTAAAACAAATGAATATTATTTTTTTAGAATAAAAATGTAAACATAAAACTTGTTAGAAAATAAGACATCAGGCACATTAATTAAAGCAAAGTCATATTTTTTCTACAGATTAAATATATACTGGTTGCTCTCTGTGATTGGCTAAGAACTACGACGAGAGTTCATCCATATTTCTCGACAGCCAGTGCATTCAAAATCTGTACCAGCGAGTTGGACCCATATTAAAATGTTTTTTTTTATCAGCTCACCTTGCCTAAAAGGCCACGAGAGCTTTTGCCATCATTATGCGTCCGTCGTCCGTCCGTCCGTCTGTCTGACCGTCTGTCAACAATTTCAAAAATCTTCTCATCTGAAACCACTGGGCCAAATGTAACCATACTTGGCCTGAATCATCACCAGAGTATGCATGGCTTCTTAAAATTGTGTTCGATTAGGTGGCAGGTCAAACAACATGGCCGCCGTTGCTAAAAATAGAACATAGGGGTAAATTGCAGTTTTTGGCCAATAACTCGGAAACTGTTACCGATATAAAGAATCTGATAGAAAGTTAAAATGATCAGCATGATGAGATCTACTTACCGTGCAATTTTGAAGAAAATCTGAAAACCCATCTCGGAGTTATATAGCCCTTTTTTCGTAGTATTTTCAAAATTTGTGAACTTTTTATTTCAAAAAGTGTAATAGATAGAGGCCAAGTGTATATTGCAAAAGTGTACAGCATATTAAGATCTACCCAACCTGAAATTTTGAAGAAAATCTAAAATCCTTTATAGGAGTTATTGCCCTTTTTCACAGAATTTTCAATATTTTCATACTAGTATTTTTCGTCTTTTATTTCCAAAACTATAGAAGATAAAGGTTAAGTGTAACTTGATAAAATATTTGCCATGCTGTGGCGACTTCAAAACTGGTGTTGAAAATTGTTCGTTGACCACTATTTTCAAAATGGCCGCCAAAAAAATTTCATCATTGTCCGATTTCAATAGAATTTAGTTTCCAAATAGATATTGATGATGCGACTTCAAAACCGATGTTGACCGCCATTTACAAAATGACGTCTCGACTTCAAAACTGGTGTCGAAAGTTGTCCTTAACAAGAACGTTTTTTGTCAAAAAAGCCCAACAAAAAATATGGTAAAACATTGATCAGACTTTAAATACAGTTCAAGATATTGGTGGTGTTCCGGTTACCAAAGTTTGAGAGACTGAAGATCAACTGTATAACTTACAATGTAAGCTTGATTGTGGCAACTGAAAGCCGGGTGAGCAATACAGGCTCCCGGGAGCCTCTGGTTACAAATGAGATAATATACATATTAATTCTATTTTACCACAATGGATCTGCTTCAGAAATGTTTATATCACACACCGAAAGTTCTCAAGCTATAAAAATTCCTGGTAAAAAAGAATCATAGAATTGTCGAATCGTATCACCGGTAGACATATGATTCAGTTGAACTATGTTTAGGGAAAGATTATGTGTTAAATTGATGCTTGGATAAAGGGGTTCGAAAATTTGTTAGTAAAAAGGTATATGTGAGCCCCTGCTCACTATTGAAAAGTAAAGCCCTCAACTCCAGCTTCTAATAACCCGCACAATAAAAAAAATCATCTTACAATATGTCATGACAAAATTTTAAGTTGGTATCATATATCATTGAAAAGAAAAACTTGACAAAAATTACTTTAAAATCCCCGGCTATAATGCCCTTGTCAATATTATTATGTAAGAAAGGGCTACGCCGAGCGCAACATGTCAACAACTGAAATTTGAACGAGTGTACTTAAAAAATGAATGTGGACACAGTAAGGAGCTTGACACAGTAATTTGATGAACACATTTACAAAAATTGTAATTCTAGCCCCTTTGACCCCTTATAGCTCGGAAATGGTAAGAGTTATGCCAATTCTGTTGACATCTTATCGAGAGCTTACAAGATGAATCCAAAGAAAATAATCCCATCAAAATCTGATGAAAAATAAAGATTTCACGTATCTCTAAAAACTGCAATTTTGGGCCTTTTGACCCCTTATAGCTCGAAAACGGTAAGAGCTACGCCAGATCCGTTGCAATGTTACTGAAAGCTGACAACAAGAGGAATCTAAAGAAAAAAAATCCCATCGAAATCCGATGATAGATAAAAAATTTAGGTAATCAGCATAATTGCAATCTTGGCACCATTTGTCCCCTTGTAACTCGGAAAGGAAACAAGTAATCAAAACAACTGACGTTGCAGTGCTAGTTAATATTTCATAAAGAATCCATAGCAAACAATTGCATCAAAATCGGACTAAAAATAAAAATAAAAAAAAATGAATTTTTTGAGATTCCCCTTTAGGGTCCATTTATCTCATGAACGGTACATGCGATGTGAAATCCGTTTAATAGGGAGCACACTGAAAGAAACCCCACCAAAATCTGATAAATATATCAATTTTATTTATCAAGTATATTGATAGATAGTATGCAAAAAGGAGGGTATTTTTTTGGTGATCATTGGAAGATTTAAACTCTTAGCATTCAGGAGTGTCAAACTTCCTCTACATTCTTATCAGGCTTAGTATTAGTAAAAAGATAATAATGATAAAAAAACTTTTGGAAAGGGTGGGAATTAAACGATAATACGTGCTCATTGTGAGTTTTCTTTAATAAAGTGATGTATCAATTCAAGGTTTACAATATTTTATCGTTTATGTGCAAATTATTGTATCTTTAGATAGAAATTTATGTTATAAAGTCTATAGGGGATCGCTGTACCCTATAGACAAATGTTTACAGCAATTTTTGTGCAATAAAGAATTTTGTGTTAAAAAAAAAAAAAAAATCTGATAAATAATAAATATTCTACAGTCCGATATATGAAAACACCCAATTTGGCCCTTTTTCAGAAACGGGTGGAGCTACAATACCCATAACCAATCCCAGCATTCCCTTCGTGCCAAGAAACATTGTGTTAACTTTTCATGAGAATTGTAAACCTGAACTTAAATTATCGCACGGAAATGAAGTGCCTACAGATGCCGACGCCGCTGCCGCCGACGACAACGCCGCCGCTAGTATTATACCAATAAACGACCCGTATAAGACCCGACAGGTTTGAAAACGGCATGTCCGAACAAAAACTTTAAATCATTTTTACAATTTTGGAAAAATATAGAAAAGGAAACACGGACCGAAGGACAGAATGACGAACAAAGGTAAAACAATATAACCCTTTTTTGGAGCGGAGTATAATTATCAGAAATGATCTATTCATATTTTCCCTAATGCAAATACTTGATATACAACAAGAGGAATAAGTAATAAGCAAAATGGAAAATGAAAGAAGGTAAGGGCAAAGTAAATCATATGATACTATATGATATAACAAATGCTACGTTTGCACTTTAATCTTAAGTTTTACCTTTATGTACCAGAATGTTTCAACCTTGGAAAACTGCATCAACAACTGTGTTAATGCAGAAATGTTTTTATATTTTCAATCAGATAATGTGGGCTGGTGCTTGTATAATCCATCTTCTTCTATGATCTAAGTGCCTCAGAAAAATACCTTGAACTTAATCACGATGCGCATAGCATTACAAAAAATGTTAATGATTAAGAAATAATAAGGATTCTGAAAATACTGGTAAAAATTACCGAAGTTATTATAAATTCATATAGCCATTTCGACAACTTATGTCTCATCAGTGCAGATCAAATCATAATATTGGAAATCCAGATATCGAAAGATATATAAAAACTGACAGAGAACAAATAATCAAAAGGATCTAAATTGAATGCCAAAATCGGCTAAGGACAGATTTAGATATAGTTAGTTTCGAAATAAAATCGGTTTTGGAACCAGCATCGAAGTATTCGACTACTGGGTGGTTGAGTACCTTCAAGTCTAACAGCAGTGGCATTGATCCAGTATATATATTCCTACAGACTCAATTTGTAAGTTCATATCGGAATGGGTCTTCAAATATTTTGATTTTAGTTCATTTTGTTTTGTACATTGATGAGATGAAAAGAAAGTAAGAACCGTCAGTCTAATGATTCAAGGACAAGAGCAACATCAGGAACAAAGATATTTCATGAGTACGGCACAGAAAAGAAAAATGAGGAAACACAAAGATAAACAAGACAGATCAATAAAAACCACAGATGAGATAAGGTGAACCGGCAGAGTAAGCATCTTCTGCTTCTTATTAGGCACTCAAAGTGTCGAAAAAGTCAATTCCATGTATAGAGTCAAATTCAGTAGGGTAAAAAACATTTTGCTGTAAAATGAAATATCTTGTTATCATCTCGAAAATAGATATCCCATACCGTGATGTCGACCGTAAATTCGCCGAAATAGGACATTATGTGCAACAACAAAAAAGTTTAGTAAATGTATCATGTCCGTAGTCTCCCATCTTCTGATGATTTCAGATTTCCATGTTTGTAGACATTGTGATTTGTTAATCCGTGCATACTTAGTTCCTTCATTTGGCATTCTACTGCCCTTGTTTGTACAAATAAATTGTTCAGGTCCTCACTTCATGACAAACAAAGTTTGTCCTACTGTATTATATTCTCTTATTAACTTTATTCATCTGTTGATCTTGTTTAAGTAAAACTATCCAGTGGACAAACATCGCATTTTTATTTCTATTCATGACCCAAGGCCATAACCGAACATGATTGATGCAACTTAGTCTCTTCTGATGCTCGTGCCGTCTATGCCATATTCCTAAAAATTTTTAGGGATTTGATCGACAAAGTAACGGCAACCTTATCAATAACTGTTGACGTAATAGTGGTCTCTTGAATTTGGACTTCATTTTGGTAGTAAAGATTTTTGTTACAGAAAAAAAACGAAATTGAAGCAAATTTTGGTGGTTTTGCGTATGGTCATTTCGACAGTTTGTGTCCAAGGTATGCAAAACATTTAATGTGAATATGTTTTATTTTTCTCAGTAACTTCGGTATTTTGATATTTATTACCACTGGGCCGATGTCTCTGGTGGTGGACTGTAAGTCCCCAAGGGTATTCACCAACCCAGTAGCCAGTACTTCGGTGCTGGCGCGAAAACCGATTTTATTTGGAAACTTTCAATAGTAAATTAGAAAAAAAGTTTCTAAGGAATATCTCCATCTTGCATAGCTCTTACCTTAGCTTTTTTTGAGTTTGTATTAAGCACAATTCGGTTATGTAGAGAACAACCTGGATTACTGCATGTGGACGTATACCACGTATACGAGAACTGATATAGTAGTTGAGATCTGCCATAAATGTTTTTGTTTTACTTAAAGAATTAAAGCTTTTGAAAATTCAAATATAACACATACTTGGAGCTTGCTTAATAACAGTATCATTAGCTGTGCTGATGATGAATATGCTGTGCATTTAGCATGTTCAGCAATTTATTTGTAGTCATAGTATCAAATAAATTACATTTCAATCATTTTTAAACTTTCTCAAACAGATAATGCTATATGCAACTTGCCAACTTATTTTCGATGTATTTATGGTTTTACCAATGATGAAGCGTACGTCTTTATTTATTTTTCAAAATTGTTGATGTTTAAAGCACTGCGTTTGCAGAGGAGAAAACGGGGGCATTGCACACATTAGATAGTCAGAAGGCCTTTCCGTTTATCAATTTAATTCATGGGCTATATCGTTTGGTATATTAATATTCCAAGTATTGAGACATTAAGGAAGAGGAGGGCAAGGGGTCCAATGACAGCATAACAGCGAGTTGATTTTCCAATAACAGATAGCAAGGAATTGGACATTACATTAACAGGTAACAAAAAATCAATTTTGCCCAATAACACAAAAACAATTAACCCCATTGCCCCCCCTCCCATTAAGTTAATGGATCCTATACATAATCAGATGTATCTAAGCACAGTGCCAAATACATATGAATAACGCCAAAACATGCTTGTTACTTCTGGAACAACAGAACAAAACTCTTGAGGGGGTGAATATTGTTCACCTCTAGTTGAAGACCCTCAGGCGACATCAAGATGAAGACAGGAATAAAAGCCCTGTCCTTGATAAACTGGAGTTTTCTATGTATCGTGTGCGTTTTTGTCACATGTACATTCACTCCATATCCTTTCATTTTTCCTCTTTACAATTGTTTCCTTTGGAAATACGTTTTATTACTTTCAGTTCTACCCACTACCATATAATATTTCGTCACAAATATAAAATACGTAAAACTATAAAATTTATTGCAATTCCGGAACCTTGTCTTTTGGATTCGGATCTGAGAGAAATTATTACGTACTGTTTAAATATAGTTACGTAAAATTATTTGTGAATAATCACGTATTGAACTGTCATACCACATGATAATAAACAGCTGATTCTTGTGTTCTATATCATGTCAAACATTACTCAAACATGTCCCCGGGTAGAAGCTTGTGATCCGAAATAAATATCTGACGTCATACGATAATTTTTCCTTTGTTCCAAAAAGCCTTTATTGTACATATTCAACTTGAAGCATGGCGACTTGTATATTTGAAGGTAACGGACTGTAAACTTCTGTACGTTTTTTAAAGCAACAACCTTGACCTATGGTAATATAATACTATCAAAACTGAATATCTTCTAGCAATGGCACCTTGTGCAGACTAGGTGCACACATAAAAACAATTATATTTGATTTATGATTTTGGTAGTGTGCCATATGATACAAGAGTCCGACATTGAATTTGTAAAACTTGTAACATGGTATGTTAAGTGCAATGTAAAGGTTTGTAATTAGATCATATTGCTTCCCCAATCAGACAAAAAGAAGAATGATTTGAATAATAGACTCCCCTCAAATAGCTTATTAAAAAACTCTTGGATGGTGCTAGGTAACATTACTAATTTTGTATGTGTATATAAAATCGAAACATTTATTCTAACTAAACCATGGTGCGGAAACTTAGGAGTATTTTTTTGTTATGTGGTATTTTGATGTAAGCTGCAAAGTAAAGATAAATGGTCCACAACCCTTTTTACATTATATTAAGTTTTGGCATGAAGAACAACTAATGATACAGATGAAGAACAACAATAAAAGTGTTGTTCCATTGCTTGGTTTTACCATGTATTTGTAGATATTTTGTCTCTTTTGCATTTACTCCATATCCCTCCATTGTTAATGTACATTTTTTTGTAAAAGTACATATTGTTACCGTGTTTGTTATCATGTTATTTTTTATGTATATCAATATACCCGAGTGGTATTAAATTACTTTTTCTTTAATTTCTATCCAGTTTTCACATTTCCTGAAGGGTGTGGAAACATTTGTTCTCCTCTCTAGAGAAAATAAGTTTCGTGAAATTTCCTGCCAAATTCGTTCGGAATACAATCCTCGGCGTTTTTCATGCAGTCGTTGGAGGAACATTTTCCACAACTTAAACATGTTTCTTAGTTCTTCATGTCGTCCGTCTTTTATTTCCGTCAATTGTGGCTGTCTCACGTCCTTGTTTTGTCTTTGTTTTTCTCTGTTGCCATTTTTGCCATTTCTTTGGACTTCGATTTTTTGTAATCATCACTTCCTTTGTTCCTTCGGTATTCTACTGCCGTTGTTAATTATAAAATTTTTCGTTAAATAAATTTGCTCGGCAAGCCTCGCTTTCAAACATTGCAAAATTTATTTACCTCGATGTGAAAAACTTCATAAACAACTAGTGTGGAAACTATAAACAAACCATTGGTGGATCCAAAAGGGGGAGTCCGGGGGTTGGCATCCCCCCTTTTGGACAAATAATGTATTTTTATACGATCGCAAAATATTTTGCGGTCGTATTATGGTATGGTGCAGTCGTCGGCGTCTGTGGCCAGCATAACTTTGTTTCTAGTGGACAGATCATCTTCAAAGTTCAGTATAAGGTTTCTTGGCATAAGGTTAACCCCGGGGTATAATTTCGGGTGTGTGGCCCCACCCGTCTCAGAAAAAGGGGCCAAAAGGGGTAAAATTGGGTATTTTCGTGTCTCTGGACAGCATAACTTTGGTTCCAGCAAACAGATCATTTTCAAATTTTAGTATGATGTTTCTTGGCACATTTTCAAGCCGGGGTCATAATTTTATGTTCCTGACCCCGCCCGTTTCAAAAGAAGGGGCCAAAAGAGGTTAAATTGGGTGTTTCACATATGTGACTGTGGAAACTTTATTATTTATCGGATTTTTATGGGGTTTCTTTCAGTAAACTCCTTAGAAAATTTCCAATCTGAATTATGATTTCGCGTGGCATGTACCATTCACGAGATAAATGGGGCCCAAAAGGGGCGAATTTCAAATTCTTTATTTTTAGTCCGATTTTGATGCAGTTTTTGCAATGGATTCCTTATGAAAAATAAACATAGCGCTGCACCACCAGATTTTTGATAACTTGTTTCCTTTCCAAGCTATGAGGGGCCTAACGGGACCAAAATTGCAAATTTGCAGATTACCTAAACTTTTTATTTTTCATCTGATTTCAATGGATTTTTTTAGATTCCTCTCATTATAGGCTTTCAGCAGTATGTCAACAGAATTGGCGTAACTCTTTCCGTTTCTGAGCTGTAAGGGGTCAAAGGGGTCAGAATTGCAATTTTTAGAAATATGTGAAATCTTTATTTTAGATCAGATTTTGATGGGATTTTTTTCTTTGGATTCCTCTCAATGCAAGCTTTCAGTATTATGTCAACAGATTTGATGTAGCACTTACCGTTTCCGGGCTATAAGGGGTCAAAGGGGCCAAAATTGCAATTATTAGAAATTTTTCATTAGATTTTGATGGATTTTTTTTCCTTGTATTCCTCTCATTGTAAGCTTTAAGTAATATTGAATTGATTTTGCGTAGCTCTTACCGTTCCAAGCTATAAGGGGTCAGAGGGAGCAAAATGGCAATTATAAGAAATATGTGAAATCTTTATTTTTCATCAGATTTTGATGGGATTTATTCTTTGGATTATTCTCATTGTAAGCTTTTTTTCACTATTTTGCGTCCAGCTAATTACTGTATCATGCTTTTTATTGTGTCCATCTAATTAATGTGTCAAGCTTTTTACTGTGTCCACATTTGCTTTAAATTACACTTGTTCAATTTCAGTGGTCGACATGCTGCGGTCGTTCCTTGCTGCGCCCTGCGTAGCCTTTTATTAATAAATATCCTGATGTTTTACTAAGAACTACTCCAAAAAATGTTCGCGCCTCGTTCTGCTAGGTAAAATTGTCTTTCACTTCTAATTTTAACCCCCTACCCTTTTTCAAATTGTATGGATCCGCGCCTGTAGCAGCTAATCATCAGAGCATTTTGGTAAGACTGCGCCTATGATCCTGAATTGAACTAGTCTGTACTAACCTCCAAATAGTAGTAAATTGGCAGCTATTTTAGCTATAAATAAATAACCAAATTGCAGATAATTTTCGTATTTCGACAACTGATGTCTCAGCCAGGCAAAAATATCACACTTATCGAATTCCAGGCGTCAAAACATACAGATGCTATCCGATAGGGCATAAACTTTCTGATAAATGTTCATGTATATCTGCACTATATAAACATGTTTATCATTACCCATTCAGACGTGTAGTTATTATTGTTAGTGTAAAAAATCACGCAACTATCACATTTATAATGTACCCATGTCATAAGCATGAGGGTGGAACATGCAAATGAAAACAACATAAGGTGCATTACATTTGTGTTTTGATAGCAATTTGATAGCATTCATGTACAACAAATGCGAAACACTTTTTGTAATTAATAAGTGTAATATATATTCATTCATTTATTTATTTATTTGCCTAGATAAATAAAAACGAAGAAAAGGGATTCAATAAAGCACCATTTTCACTACGACCCGAACTACATCCAGTTTTTAAATCTTTTTTCAACATTTAAATGTTATCATAGCTTATTTTTATTGCATTTAATGCCCGGTTTCTGTCGAGTGTGCAAATATATATATATGCCCAACATTGTTAGATCCGCAAATTTTTATGGCAACACCGCCTACACTTTGTCCGTATAGGCGTGAAACTACCAATTCATTTCTTTGACATTTCAGCTAAAATTGGTCATTTTTAAACATTACTGCACAAGTTAAGTTTCAGCTTCCAAAGACCAAATATTTCCTAGAAGGTACATAACTTCTCTACATTTAATAAACCAATTCATCATACATTGGTAATCTTCTAAGAGATTCTTGGAGTGTCGCAGAAAAACACCTATAAATATATACATACCATGACCGCACAAAATGTCACTTAAATAGTCATTAATCCTTCAACTTTTCAAAAAGAACAAATTCATAATTAATCTTTGTTTAAAAAAAAAACAAAAAAACAAAAACAAAAAAACTGGAATTTCAATGATTAAATGGGTGCATCAAGACTTCAAGATGAAGAACAACAATAAAAGCATTGTTCCATTACTTGTTTTTCCCACGTATTTGTGGAGATTTTGTCTCATTTGCTTCAACTCCATATCCCTTCATTGCTTATCATTTATAAAAGAATGCAAACTGAATCTACTTTTGCATGTTTCAAGATCTAATTGGTTGAATTTGTAGTTGGAATATCGGAATTGATCCCAAAATAGCCATCGAATATTAAAAGTGAAAACTGATGCCCATAAATATTTGACTGAATAAAATGAAGCCAAGGAAAAATATTTCTCAATTTAGTGAGGAATTATTAAGTTTTCCTAACGCCTATAAATTAACGCTGCATGGTCATATGAAATATTTGTCTTTTTATTTTCATCACGAGAAAACCGTTTCAGGACATGGTAACGAATTCTCAAGCATAGTAGAACTACTTTGCATTTGCACATTTGCTTTAATCGGACACTCAGTAAATATAGTTGTTTATATGTATATTCAACGAAAATAAAGCTGTTAATACCGCTCCTCAAGCGGGGGATTTGACTTTTCATCTACTTACACGACACCAAATCTTAAAAAGTATTTTGACCATATTAGGGAAGTTTTTTTTGGTAGAAATTAAACCCAGCAGTCAACTTTGGAATGTTTTGATACTGAAGAGAAACAGGTTGATATATAAATTTGAAATGAATCATTGTCAATCATACTGATATTAAAACTTATATTCCGTTATGGAAATATGATACCATGGGACTGTAATTTTGATCTATAGGCTTCTGACTAAGGATAGAAATCTTCGTTTACAAGGCCCATTTTTATACCTTTTACCTTATTGTAGACCTTGCAATAAGAAGAACTGTTTATTCAAATCAAGGGACCATGCAGGTCAAAGGGACTATTAAGTCAATCCAATGTTTATAATACTAAACAACATAAAATGGTCTTATACAATTAGGACCATATGCTGCTGTACACATTTATTTCAAGTGAATGCCACCGATTATGTACTAGGGATGGTAATAGCAAGGGGATAATACACATGAATGAAAAGTTGGGATGATAACTAAAGGTGAAACAACCAGTGCAAGAAATCAACCACAAGTGTCACCAGGGCTGATGCATAGGGATTTTTATCACTATATAAATCAGCACCTTTTTTCCACCTTTGCTACAAAACAAAAATTCAGCAGCTAAAATAAGTATAAACTGCCGTGCAATATGGTAGTAGATTATATCCAAAAGTCGACTGCAAGGACCGATAATTCACTTTTATATTTGCTATTTTTCTATTAAGAATCATATATAATTATATATACAGCCAAAGGCACAAAATATGGGCGTGAAGTTACCAGAAATTTTGACTGACCCTTCTCATATACTTGCATGAACGTTACTTCATTGACAATGACATAGGTTCAAGTGCCACTTTTTTATATGTATCTATATATTACATATCTGTATATATTTGTATATTTCTACAATCTACACTCACTTTTCGTTAATATTTGTGTACAAAGTGATGCGTTCCCACAATACTCAATGTTGCCCTTGGGTAAGATCTATTTCTGTTGTATAATTTTATTTTGGATCAAACCAAAGATATATAAAAGGAAGAGATTTAAAGGTTATAACATGTGTATTTTGTTCATTTTCGGTCCACTATTTAAAAAAATCGTATACGTCAATATAGTTATTAACAAAAACATTTCACCCGTTAACAAATTAACCGCTTTTCACGTTAGCAACTACAAACCGATTTAACTTCGATAAATGTAGGTAAATCGTACATATGGAAATTCCCTTGAGAAATAATTTTACCTGTTGTTTAGAAAACAAAGAGACGTACAAGACTTAAACTCCAATTCCTAAAAAAGAATTCACAGATCAGCCGATTTAAATTATCTCTATGATTCTCCATACATATGTATATAACGTATCTTAATTTTACAGTTGTGTAATATCGAATTATTGGTATAAACGTTTGGTTCATCTTAAAATACATGAAAAATTATTACATTTTTTTTTATTGGCAACAAAAACTCTGGAGTAATACATTTTTTATATATAATTCATGAATTTGCATATTTTGAAAAGAACATTGGTGTTGTTTTCAATTAAAGTTACAATTACAAAGAAGGAATTTTTACGTACACCGAGCATGGCGAAGTAACCAATTATATCGCTTTCTATGCTTGTAGATTTCTTTTTTTTCAGCCGTTTAATCTTAAAATATAAATTTCAGCTGCTCCTGGGGTGGTGTTGACATTGGATATATCCTACTTCTCAAGGTCAGGTGTTGAAGGAAATGTGTAGTATTCTTCTTCACTTCTCCACATGAACCCGGAAATGATATTACATTCATTTGTGTCAAATCCTCAGCCAAAAGATGATAGTTTGTTCTGATCTTGACAGGTTATGCTAGCTGTCTTGAAACTGAAGAGCACAGAACAGAGATTTAATTATTATCGCCATCCCTGGGGCTAACTTGATGATATTCTTGTTGTTCAGCACCATGTTTTTGGCTAGTTTGGCTGTTTGATCATTGCATATACTCTGCGGTTAGGTGGGACTAACTTAAGCACTACTTTACGGCTGATAATGATAGCTTACGATTGATGAAGATTTTGTAGCTTGCCACATTTTCAAAGGCTTGTAGTACTGAATGGGCGTGTGATTTAATATCATTCACTTCTTTCATCATGTAGGGCTTCTGTTTTAAATTCCATGGCTTACTGGTGTCATTTTCCATATTCAGGGTTGATGTGTTTTCTCCCCGCCTTTTTCTCTTGAATTGAAGTTTCGTTGTTAGTTGTTTAGATTTGCTTTGTCAGACTTGCTTTGTCAGACTTTCAGTCTATGATTTATCAAGATAATCAACATGACCTTTTAAAATACTTGCTTAAGTACTTTTAGGATGAAAAAAAAAGAAATTAAAAATGCCACTTATTTGATCAAATTCAACAACACCGACACATTGTCCATACCTCCCGCCTTTCTAAGCAATAGACGACTTTCCACTACGTGAATTTTCCCGGAAAATTTTGACGTCACAATAAAGATTTTCCAACGTCACAATGTCCAGTGGCGCAATTTGCGCCGATTGACCCCAGGTAAACCTGCGCAATTCATTAATAAAAAGTAGTAAGAAAGTGGTCTATATGAGAAAACTTTCCAGTCCAACAGATATCGATAAATCATCGACGAGTTAATGAATACCTTCCTTGAATCCACCCGATCCTCTATTTGAATAGGTTGATGTAGCACAATTTGCTATAAAGTTCAATCCTTTGAATATAAACTTTTTTTTCTGTATATTGTTGGTCACTGATATATCGATTTAAGGTTTCTTGCAAACTCTTTAGATGTACAAAATGAAATATATATGAAGTAATCCAGAATGTTGTGGGACGTGGAATTTATTTATTTTTGGAAATGATATGAGGTACAAACACCCAAATTCTCGGTATTTTCTTTTCCCTCGGATCTGTTTCATAACTTTATTTAAAATTCTAAAAAGGGTTACGTTACAACACAAATGAAGTACTATCACAAACAAGAAAGAATAAAGTTCATTAGGAGATATAAAGATATGGAAAAAGTGTAAATGGTGGCCCCTGTTTTCCATTAGAGATTGTACACACTATATGACACTCGGGTATATTACTGGTCAGATATTGATAAAACTGTGTTATCTTAAAAGGAATGTGAACAGGTGAAGTATTTGTTCTAGTTCAACCAGGAAGAGATAATTTTTTTTTCGGAAAACTGAAAGTACTTGACTGATAGATCGAATTTTTCAAATGTAGGTGAAGTACATGACCCAAACATTATACTTGTTTAAAAATTCAGATTTTGGGACAGTTGTGTGCATATGAAAATTTCTCACCTTGGGCTATCTTATATTTTTATCCTTCTGTACGTTTACTGTTTACTAACATTATAAACTGGTTTTACTGATTAACACATCCATTACAAATCCTGAGAATACTAAAAAAGGCCAGTGTGATGCAAATGCAATCAATTTAACAACATTTTGGACGACTAAGTAATTTTTACATTGAAAATTCATGATTTGGTTGAAACAGAATTTAACGGTAATTATGCCAAAATTAAGACAGTATAATTGTAGCTGTCGTAAAATGATGAATACACATATATGAAAATACCCGGAATCATATCATGTTTTCTGGATTAAAAGAAAATTTACATCGAAAATATATAAAACAAAGCTAAGGTTGGTAAAATTTGAATCAATTATCCTGAAACTATTGTATCTCCTAAGAAATCCGTGTCAGTAATGTAATTGTAAGACATATACGGAAAGATTAAGTTCCATCGGATATATAATTTCAGTATATGTCTACCTGGTATATATTGCATTAATAAACACAGATTCCAGGTAAAACACTGAATTACTGGGTTAATTGTTAACATACTATCGTCAAAAATGACTCAAGTAAGAATAACTTAATACAGAAGTAATTGTAAATTTAGCGGACACTGAAGATGGTCATGTGGACAAGTTATGCCTCATTGAGAAATTGAAAACCAATTGAAATATATTGTCAAATCAGTTCAGGACAGAGCTATGTACAATGAAGATATTCATAAGCTTTTAAACTAGATTAAACTAAATTTAGATGTAGTCAATTATCGGACCAGCACAAATTACTGATCACTAAAATGATGAGTACCCAAGTGAACTAACTGTCCATCAGCAGAGATATCGGTCGGTCAAGTGGTTAAAAAAAAGATTTTTGTTATTACCACTAGACCGATGCCTCTTATGTGGACAATTAGTTTTCAAGGGTACCCATCATTGCAGACGTCTGTACTTTCGTACTGGCCCTCTCCTAATATGCTTCTGAATTTTGTTGTCACTTTTACTTTCTGGGGATGGCAATTTCGACATCTTGTGTCTCATCCTCTACCTATCTATAACTCACTGAGTACAAATTTTATTCAAAAGGCTGCACCCTGAAGTTTTATTGATTTCAACTAAGTCATCAGCTGCATGGAAATATATGTGGGTGGCAAGTTACAGCAAAACAAAGCTAAATACACATATGAAGCATTAATGTCCTTTCAAATCTAACTTGAAAGGATCTATTGGCACATTCTATTGTAAATTTTCGTCAATAAATCTTAATTAAAATAAATGATATTTATATAATATTGTACAGATATTTCATACTCAAAGAGAATATTGTTCAATTGAAAAGACAAAGTAGAAAGAACAAAACCTTTGGGGAAAATGTATATTACCTAATATGAATATTTCGACTTTCATTTGGCTGCTCCCATTATCGGAAAAATGTTGACATCAAAAGTAACAGAGTGCATTTATTTCTCTCATTAATAACTATTTTGTCCATTCATGGAAAAATCTGAATCGTAAGGAATAACAACTTTCATAATAGTGTTTATGCAATAAAAATAAGCAACATCTGTTGGAGACATGCTAATTTGATGGAACGGATGGTTCAACAAAACATATTTCCATGCATGTACCAGAGGGTAAATCAATGAACGCCCACGTCATCTAACATATATTCCAAAAAAGTACTCTTTTTCATGTAAAAAGCTTTTTCTATCACCTAGAGCAAAACTATGTAGAGAACTGTGAACTGCAAAAATGCCTACTAGTGAATATACTTTTAAGTTGTATTGTACACTGAAAAAAGGTGTTATGAATCTGATATCGAAAGTACATTTCTGTAATGTGCTTCAAATTGTAAAACCAGTTGAAGAGCAGTTTATATATTTTTATTTCGTTAATAATCTTCTTTTATTATGTTTAAGTTTGAATTTTGAAAAAGTTCTATCAGGATCTCTGATATTTTTTTTTTGTTTTTGTTCTCTGTTTATGAATTAAATGTATTGTGAAAGGAGTAGAAATAAACTCGTGTAGTCGGCCAACAATATTAAAGGGACTCGGACTTTCAAGTCTAGTTAAACGGTTATTATCTGGGAGAGCAGACGAATGTCTGCTTCCATACCCTTCCATTTTTAAATCAAATACTAGTACCAATTATCAGTTCAAAAGTAAGTTCTTCTTTTTTACATTGATTTACCAATACAATGTGTGGGAACGGCAAAATGCGACCGATCTCATTGCAGTTAACTAAGACTTCACTGGTTCCTAGCTATCACCTTTATTTATCACATGACAGATAATGTATGTATAAGTTACTAATATAATGAAGGGATATGGAGTAAATGCAAATGAGACAAAGTCTCTACAATACATGATAATAAGCAATGGAACAACTACGAAGTTCATGTGGATTCTGGACCAGATACAATTTTATGTCCTCACTCTTCTGTCTTTCTGACAATGAATGTTATTTATGTGTCAACTGTGTCTTTACGATGATTAATATGCAATTATTTTGATGCTAACATATTTTTTTTTGCTTTAGGTTATAAATAAGCAATGAATATCATTGCCTCAATATTTGCTGCAATAATCATTTTTGCGTTGTATTTTTATTTTCATTCTTCTCAAATTGCGGATTGTGGTGTTTTGTGCAGGTTCAAAATACCCGGTAAAAGCCCTCTTTGTGATCCATTGCGTTTCAAGTTAAATTTCAGTTTCAACGATCTATTGTGGTTGCGCTTGCAATTTTCCCGCCAACCCTTTTCCCAGTTTAGGACAATTAAATAGAATTGAAACTTTTGTACAAGATAAGTACATGGATTATTTTGATGATTAATTGTGCAAAATGAAGGATTTTTATCATGTGGTTGAGGAATTTTAGTTTTGTAATATAATTTTAGACTGAGGAATTCCTGCCAGCTATTATAGTCCCCCGTATCCACCCAATTGTTGTAAAGGAATATGCATATACTTCAAAATGAGAAGTTGTAACATTTTTACAAGAAATGGAGGTCAGAAAATTTCAATTTTTCGTTTATTATGAATTGGATCTTATGGACAAAAAATATCCGATGAATTTAATAACTTGCTTAAAAATGAAATGAGATTACATCATTCAAGATTGGTTATCATGACAAGATATTTCGGGTCAAAACCAAATGTTCCGATAACTTGTCTGATAGAAATAACAAATACCGAAGTTACTTTGAATTTAAGTTCTGCATATGCGCATTTCGACAACTTATGTCTCTTCAGTGCAGATCAAATCGAAAATCCATCATGTGTGCCGGAATGTGAGTAAAAGCTGATAGAGAATAAATTACCAATAGGATCTAAAAAGGAAAGCCAAATTAGCTAAGGACTGAGCTTTGCAAGAGGAAGATACCCCTAAGGTTAATAAAAAGTTCTTAAAATTTAGATATTGCAAGTTTTTAAATCACAGGCATAATCCGAAAGGCTGAGAATACATGTAAAAATAAGACGCCCTCCCAACGGGGGGCATTCTTCAGCTTTAAATAAGCATGTTCAAAGTGACGCTTTATGCACGTTGTAAATATCTCCTGTGTTTCAAGGTTAAATTTAAATTTGTATGGGCAATTTTGTCAGCATTGTGGCATTTTTCTCTCCCAATTTTGTTATTAGTATTTATCAATGATTAATTGTACTGAACAAAGCTGAAACATGCTACTTGTCCTATCATCACAATCTGCCAATTTATTTCTCCAATGTAAATTATCGATAAGGAGGAGACACAGAATCAAAGTAACCGTACTCATCTTTATCAAACTTTAATAACTTTATTTAAAGCTTTTGAAACGTCTACAAATAATACATTTAATTAAGTACGAAGGGCTTACTGTGCGTTACTTAATTCTATTTCTCACGATTTGGTAATTATAGTAATTTGGTAAAAAAAACTAAAGGCTTCATATTAGATTTATGGCGGATGCTGACGTCATACAGATCAGAATCATACAGGTCATATACCCATGTATTAGCATCACGAAAGGAAAGCTATTTTCTCCTTGATCTTCATAATATGTAAGGAATCATAAAAAATGCTTTTAAATGGGATATATAGACAGAAAACTTTACATTATAAGCAGTGTATTATGACTCCATCGTAATCCGTTGTATAAAAATATTTTTAACTTAATGCTGCGCTGTGCAATACACCCTTTCACGATAACTGCGGTCCTGAATATTGCACATGCGCTCATGTGCCTTTGAGTGGGTAAAATGAAACGTCATAATATATGTGACGTCTTGATTAATTGTTCTACGACGTCATTTTTGCGGGAACTGTTTTTATTTTCCACTCAAAATCACGCAGTTATCGTGAAAGGGTCTATTCAATCGCGCTTTAGAAAACTGCAGATTTCGGGCCGGAACAGAGTTTGACTTTTGCTCTGTGACTTAATAATTGGCCGACAGATGTGAAACGTCATATTTTGCCCAGTTTCCCGAATTAGCTCACTTTTCCCGTAAATAGCGTTTCAGGGAGTATGAGTGTCAGAAATTTTGTAATTAGAATTAAAATTATGACCTTTTGTTTTGAAGAACTTTGCTAATAGAAAAACATGAGCAATGAATTTTAAAAAACCATGTAACAAGTTTTGAGATATAAGACGTCAAAATTTTGGCGGGAAACAGTTCTCTAAGTTTTTCCTTCAGTTTCCATTACCTGTTAATATGACCTGGATATATAAAGCTAATCTCCCAACTTTTCAAAGGCAAAAACTTCTTTTATTCAAGTTTTCACACGAAATCAAACGGTTGAAAATAAACCTCTATTGCATTAGCTCTTTCCGTTTAAGTATTCAAGGTAGAGTCATGGTTACACATTTGATAAACTACACGTCCGAAAAATTATAGAAACTGGGTCGTTGATATATCCTGCAGAGCTTTGACGTTTTCATTTTATGACGTCATAAAAGCTCAAAGGAACGAATATCGTAACAACCAAAGTTGCTGCAACATTCAAAATCGACATTTTTCAAGTAGTTCGGTCAAAATATTAATTCAGTTACCAAACCTTTGCCGATAAAATGATAAAAAACCACAAGACATGGTTTTGAAGCTTGAAATTGCTGAAAAGTTGAGAATGAAATGTATGTCGAATTTCCCGCGCAACTTTGGGAAAATTTGAAACAATACTTCAATAAATACACTTCTAAATTACAAAATAAAGGATGATAAACAAGTTATCGGTCTTTTAAAAGCTGATGTATTGTAAAATATCATCCTGCTCGCCAGAATATGAAGCTTGGGCTCGTCAGCTACGCTCACTCGCCCCTGTGCTTCAATATTCTGCCTCACGGGCTGATATTTTACGATACATAGTTGTCAAAAGCCCACTCACATATACATATCTGACTCTAACCATCCTGCGTATTTAGTATATATTTGGTTGATTGGTTTGAGATAAACGTCCAGTGAGCAATACTGCAGCCATACTAGGACGAGAACAAGTTGATTAATTCAAAAGATTATAAGTAAAAGGGAAGGGACAACCGGAGCAACGAGTTTTGATTGTCACTGGAAATGATGAGAAATGGGTAGGAGCAGGAAATTTAGCCTTCTATTCTGGACACACTGACTCTCCTCTCCTTAGAAAAAATTAGAAGGGATCTATATACTGCATGTGGCGTGGCGTTTTTCAACACAATTCGGTTACAATGGTTCACGGAAAGGCTTTCCGTGTTATGTCCTGACTACCCCGCATAGACAAGACATTTCCCTATCCACCCTGTAGCATGAGCCCCTAAAACCGATTCAGGCGCCGAGAGTAAATTTATATTTGAATCATTACTGTAGAACATGTAGTTTACTGGGCTACTTTTTATACGACCGCAAAAAAATTTTGAGGTCATATATTGGTATGATACTGGCGGCGTCGTCGGCGTCCTGTATACTCTTCGCTTCCGTGCAATCACTTCAGTTCTTATGAAATATTAACATAATGTTCCTTGTCACAAAAGGAAGGTTGGGATTGGTTTTGGGTATTGTGGCCCACTCGTTTTTTTTAAAAAGGGCTAAAAAGGGCCAAATTAGGTGTTTCATATATTGGGCTGTAGAATATTTATTATTCATCGGATTTTGATGGGGTTTCTTACAGTGTGTTCTAAGGAAATTTCTAATCGGAAGTATGCCAACGGATTTAAGTCACATGTACCGTTAATGAGATAAATGGGTCCCAAAAGGGGAAAATCTCAAAAATCTATTTTTTATTTTTTTGTCCGATTTTGATCCATTTTTTTTTCATTAGATTCCTTATGAAAAATTAATATCGCGCTCAACTATAATTTTTTTTGGTAATTTGTTTCGTTTCCAAGCTATGAGGGCCGAACGGGGCAAAATTGCAAATTCGCGGATTACCTGAAATTTTTATTTTATATCGGATTTCGATATAAGCTTTCAGGAATATGTTAACGGATTTAGCGTAGCTGTTACCGTTTCCGAGCTAAAAGGGGTCAAAGGGGCCAAAATTGCAAATTTTCTAAATATGTGAAATCTTTATTTTTCATCGGATTTCGATGGGATTTTTTTCTTTGAATTCCTCTTGATATAAGCTTTCAGATGTAGGTCAATGGATTTTGCGTAGCTCTTACCGTTTCCGAGCTACAAGGGGTCAAAGGGGCCAAAATTGCTAATTTTCGAAATATGTGAAATTCTTATTATTCATCGGATTTCTATCAGATTTTTTTCTTTGGATTCTTCTTGATATTAGCTTTCAGTAGTAAGTCAACAAATTTGGCATAGCTTTTCCCGTTTCCGAGCTAGAGGGGCCAAAGTGGCCAAAAATGCAACCGATTCAAGCTCTTTATTGTGCCCATTTAATTACTGTATCAAGCTCTTTACTGTGTCCTAACTCATTTTGAATTACACTTGTTCAAATTTCAGTATTCGACATGCTGCGGTCGTATCATGCTGTTCTCGGCGTAGCCCTTTATTGAAAACATGAACGGGACATGCATGTATTAAGCTTCTGTTACTTTTATCCCTTCAAATTCCATACTATTACTATGACATCACAGATACTTATGTCATTATGGTTTTGCAAAAGAAAATGATTATTTTCAGATAATATGACATTAAAGGTTTTGGGCCGAAACTTAAACTCCCTAATTATGACGTTTCGGATACCAATTCAAATGTCATTAAATAAATAATATGACTGGATCCCTTTGCAAATACACATTTCATTAATAAAATGTCACATGACATATGTAGTTACCGTCTAACCACAATGGTTAAACAACATACCCTGACAAGCAGTCAGAATCTTTTAAATAAACATTTAAAACAAGCTTTAAAACAAGCTCACCGTTCATTGAAGATCTTATGGTGGCTTTGAGTTGTTATTACTCCCCTTTGGGTCGTTGTCTCTTTGACACATTCCCCGTTTCCCTTCTTTTTCCTATTTAAACACATATTTTTATGAACGATGTAATAATTCGTATGTCCCTTTTAGAGTGACCAATTACCTTTCTCCTTTACATTTTTAGATGTAAAACATATCACTCAAGTGAAATCACAAAGATCAAAAGCTTCTATGTCTTACCCCTTTTAGAAGAAAAATCTCCTTAGAATGTGACAAAACTTTTTATTGGCAACACTTTTAAACGGTTCAACCGAGAGTTTTGTACCAAATGTACCAAAGTTCCGTCATTTCCTAACAAAGATTTCATTTTCTCTTACGCTTTACGATTTATTTCATCATACATGTGTAGAGCGTATCTACAGGTAACTCCCTCCCATAAATTACTGATTGGTTCAGGACAAAGAAGGTATCATCTATCACCAATTTTCAACAACTCAAATTTCTTTTTCATTGGTGTTGTTCTTTACATTTGGAGACCACATGTGGAGGGGAAAAGGGGAAAAATCTAAGAAAAACAATCAAGTCTATCCGACTTGGAGTCGTAAAAGACCTTAATTCTTGTGAAAAAAAACAGCTTCATTTGATATGTTCAAAGTATTTTACAGTTATTCTCCTAATTTTGCACGAAATCTGGAAATGACATGAAAATTCTAGGGTCAAAATACAGAAATATCATTTATCTTCGATGACCGAGGTGAGCCGTACAAATCTCGAAAATTCGAAGGCGGAAGTAAAACATCGTTGGTATATGTACATAAAATATACAAAAGACATTGATAAAATACACCTAAAAAAGTAATGGCGCATTACATGATATCCCCGCCACTTTTTCATAAAATTTTGCAGTATCAAGGGGGCATAACTCCGGAACCCCTTGGACCTCTGAAATCAAATTCGAACTTGACCTGAGTTTGTGGTAAGCAAAATTCATACCAAGTTTGAATACTGTATGTATTTCCGTTCACAAGTTATCAGTCGGAAACCCTCGGAAGACAGGCGAAACGGACGGACTCACAGACGGACGGATGGATGCACGACTTGGGGTTTCACATAATACACCGCCACTATGTGTTGCGGGGTATAAAAATCAAGGAGGAAGATCTTTGGTATAATTTGTACATGTAGAAATGTACAAAAAGACACTGACAAAATACACCGAAAAATCAAGGTAGATGTAAAAACTTCTTTGGTAGTTTGTACATGTACACATGTACGAAAGATATTGACAAAACACACTGCAAAATCAAGGCAGAAGGAAAACATCTCTGGTACAATTTGTACTTGAGGTCGTACTAGACTTTTGGACAAATACAAGAACATTTCCTTGTCTAGGTAACTGAAGCATCCGTTGATAATTCCTAATTTCTGAATGACTTTTTTAATTTGTGTGTTGATGTGGTCGTCTTGGAAATTAAGTGTACCATCGATGGTAATACCAAGATCTTTTTCTTCTTATGTTGACTTGAATATTTGTCAATCTCCAAGGGTGTATTCTTCATCACTAGGATTTCCCAGATGTACATGTTTACATTTAGATTTATTAAATCGGAGTAAGCAGTCGTTGAACCAATCAATCATGTAATCAATACCTTGTTGCAGTTTTAGACTGTCATTAACGTTGTTAACAGTTGCATAAAGCTTTGTATCATCTGCAAGTAGTTTTGCAATCTTATCCACTACTTCTGGTAGGTCATTCATTCATTCAAATAAATAGCAAATAATGTTGGACCGAGCACACTTCCCTGTGGTATGCCATTTTTGATTCTTATCCATTCTGAATGTTTTCCATTTAGGACTACCTTTTGCTTACAGTCAGTCAAGTAATTTCTTATCCAATTTAAAAGTTTACCTTGGATACCGTTAGCTCTAAGTTTTTCAAATATCCGCTTATGGGGAACTGTGTCGCAGGCCTTCTGGAAATCGAGATATATCACATCTATATAGAATTAAAATTATCAAGTTTCTCCGTCCAATTTCTCTATTAAGACTTCAATTTATTGTGTTGTACAGGATCTTCCTTTCCTAAAACCATGTTGGTGTACGGTAAAAAGGTTGTTCGTTTCCATTTCCTACATTAGTTTATCTCTTATAAATGTTTTCATCGTCTTACAAATTATTGATGTTAGGCTTATAGGTCTGTAGTTAGAAACTTGGTGTTTATCGCCCTTTTTGTGAATTGGCATAACATGAACCCTTTTCCAGTCAGTTGGGATTTCTGATGTTTCCATAGATTTAACAAGTATTTTCTTTATTGGTCTTGATAGTAACTGAGCTGTTTCTTTCATAAAATTTGAATTTATTTATGTACATCTGTAACATGTACAAGCTGTACCAAAGTAGTTTTACCTACGCTTTGGTTTTTCGATGTGTTTTGTCAATGTATATTTTTGTACATTTGTACATGTACACACTGTCCCAAAGATGTGCTACTTCCGCCTTGATATTTTCCAGATTTGTACGGCTCACCTATCGTACTTATCAACTGTATTGGCTATCAGATTGACACCAGCTGCTTAAACTTCAATATGTTTTGAATCAATTTACGGTATATGAAACATTTTAAGACTTTTTTTTAAATTAAGACTTCTAAGAGATTCCCAAAGTGTAAGGGAAAGCAACCTAAAATACATACCATGGCGGAACAAGATTGCGCATTTACAGTCTATTAGAAATACCCTTCTTTAATAATAGATCAAAAAATACATCTGGTCAATCGACCTTGGTTTTAAAATTAACTCGATATATCAATGTTTAAACGAGTGTTTTGTATTGTTAAGTTCTCTCTTTGAGAATACAAATTATAGACTGAAGATAACAGTTAACACCTACAACGACTGAAAATAAAATCACACGCCACACTTCACAGGGGAACCGCACCAGAAAAACACATAAAAGACTACAGACAATCGTAAATAACGATAGGAACTCGGGGGGATAGCCGGACTTGGTACCGGCACTAGCAAAAGCTAGCGGTAGGGTTAAATCGGGTTATAGGTACCAAAACCTCCCATTTCTCTATCCCGTTTCACTATAGTATAATAAATAATTACTGCTAATTAACATACGAATAAAAGGCAATACAGGTAGACTACTAACTCTATGACCACTATCTTGAAAAAGAAAATAATATGAAAAAACGTAATTTAGAAAGATGGGTCAAAGAGAGCTCGCCACAAAACTGCCGACTAGCTCAAGTAAACTAGTCTGTTGGTAAAACACTGTCGCACTACGGAAGATAAATATCAAACTCGAAACTTCTCGACTGATTTGGCGAAGAGTCGTCATGTTTTTCATTAGAGATCGACAGAATTAGTGAGAGGCCAGTATATGTGTAAAATCTTCAGGTCAGTGAAATCTAAAGCCAATTTAACGGATTGACATAGATTATCCCGTCAATACCAACTATTATGTAAAGAGTGTAAGTTACGTCCCAGTTTCACTAGATTTTTTTATCAGTTTATGGCATTTTTAAACAAGTTTTCCTTTCGTTCTTAAATCCTCTTTTACATTATGTTCAAATTTCTGATTGATTAGAAGGGTTGGTTGACAGGTTAAAGGAAATTTGGATAAGTCGGTAGATAAAACATGAAATGGCGAAATGAAGTACAACAATACAAGCGTTATCACATATTTATACGCAAATTGTGTAATAACCGGATGAAAGTCTGATCGATATCCGTGCCAGGGGCAGATTACTGTTTTCTGATCTGTTTTGATGACGTCATCTAGCAACGAAAACAAAATATGGATGAAGCCGAAGCTTGTTGTCGGTTAAGAAGTGTTTTGAAAATGAAAAGTCAGAATTTGTTGGTGCCTTAAAAATGAAACACCAAAGGGAAACCTTTTTATGCTGAACAGTGGCTCCAGACAGTTGGTGAACTCCGTAAGATTTCATCAAGTCAAGATTGACACTGCAGTTTACATTGTTATTCCTGGCAAGATTTTTCATCTTTCAGGTGATATGGATGCAGTTTTTGAACACTACGTGATCTGTTCTATTTAAGCATCGGGCAGATATCAGGTCTCGGGACTGATATCAGGGCAGATACCGGAATAGACATGTATCTATACTTATTTCAATGTCATTCCTTTTTTTCCACCGTGTTTGTAATGTATTTGTCTCTTCATATCTTTTCATTATTTATGCTCTTACAATAAACAAATAATTATATATAATCATAACTTGCAGAGAATATACAACCCAGAATATGAGATCGCAGGTTATAAGCAGCTTTTAAATATTTACATAATTTATTAATTTAAGGTGCTAGCAAATTCTTAAAATATGAGCCAAGGAAGAAAATATATATGCAATTTCGTTCGATTGTTAAACTCTTTGTTGACTGATTATACAATAATTTCCGACGGTGCATATCAAAAGTGTTTGTATCATCAAAATATTTACTTATCTTCCGAAAATAAATAAAGATCAACGCCCTATAAAATATGTATTGACTGCCAAAATGTAAGGTCGTAAGTTGAACTTCTAAAATCAGAATGAAATCCGATACTAAATTCATCAGCTGATTTATCAGCTGTTTAAGTACAGGTAATAAAAATCTAAATTACAATCTTACCTTGAACTAGAATTGGTACAATACTAAGGTCTGACATGCACTGATTGAAATTATTTTCTTTTATTAAAGAAGTATTTTTGGCAAAGACACGTGGAGACGGTGAGTTATATATGAAATCAGTCTATCAAGTAAATAAAAATAAAGTTGAGAAATCAAGGTACTTTCGAGTATAAACATCGTTTTGTATTTATTAACATTTTGTTTGTAACCGAGTAACATGGATGGTAGCTTTGTAGCTAAAATTTACAGTAACATCAGTTTTATTGTTTTTATTTATTTGTTCATTATACAGGTCAGGTGATAATGTATTGCTAAAATATTGATAGAAACCGTTATGAACATTTTTTTCACTTTAACTCCTGTAAATGCCTTGGACTATTCCATCTCCCTTTTGTCTTCCATTTGATTCTCTCGATTCCGAAGCACTTTAACTGATAATTTACCAATTTTGTTTTTCTTACCTCGAATTATCAACTTCTGTCTCAATTTTTTAATGCATATTTATATTTGACCTTGTGTTATGGTTTACCTAAATATGAGTTAATTATAAACACAGGACAACAGTTTACACCTACAATGGCCGAAAACTACTATCACATGCCACAATTTTACAAACGAACACTAGAAAAACACCAGTGAAGACAAGAGACAAACACAAATAACGATAGGAACTCGGGATAGCCGGACTTGGTACCGGCACTAGTAAAAGCCAGCAGTAGGTTAAACCGTTTAATGGGTTCCCAAACCTCCCCTTTCTCTCTCTATCCCGTTTCCCTATAGTATAAATGCTTTGTTTGGGATCGTTTTAACCTGGATATGGGATGTTATCTCCTTGACATTTACCCCATTTCCTTTCTTTTTCATATGCAAATAAAACCCAATACAAGTAGGCTACTATGACCACTATCTTGGAAAAGCAAATCATATGACAAAACGTAATTTAGAATGATGGATCAAAGAGACTGCCAGCTAGTTCACTGTGTCAAATCGAGTACTGCAATGGTTGTTTTGTATCTATTTCTTGTTATCAAAAAGATTTCAAAAACGTCTTTACGAAATATTTGGATCATTAATAAATATATTGGCTAATTGAAGAACGAATAAAAAGTAAAATTAGATCATTATTATATTCCAAAGTATAGGAATAGGTTCAAACTAAAAGTTAAAGTGTACGTGTTTGGAATTTGTTTGCTGATTACATTGTACCAAACATGTACACTTTCATTTTGATTTATCTTCAATTACATTGTTTTAAATAAA
>MJUU01013665.1:6901-18320 GCA_002080025.1 Modiolus philippinarum | reverse complement strand
GTAAATTTCCTGAAAGTCTCAAAGACCACTTATTTTTTGGAATTCTACCTAGCAACCATACTTAAAATGTTTGTGTAGTTTAGGACGAACATTTTTATCAATTGGATTTCAAAAATATTTGATTCCAATTTTGGAAAATTTCCTGAAAGTCTCAAAGACCACTTATATTGGGGAATTCTACCTAGCAACCATACTTAAAATGTTTGTGTAGTTTAGGACGAACATTTTCATAATTGGATTTCAAAACTTTTGATTCCAATTTTGGTAAATTTCCTGAAAGTCTCAGAGACCTATTATTTTTTGGAATTCTACCTAGCAACCATACTTAAATTGTTTATTTAGTTTAGGAATAACATTTTTATCAACTGGATTTCAAAAATATTGATTCCAATCTTGGTAAATTTCCTGAAAGTCTCAAAGACCACTTTATTTTTGGAATTCTACTTAGCAACCATATATCCTAGAATTCTTTTAGTAACAATAATGACGATCAATATGTAGATTTAAAAAATAATGAAAAAAAATATGCCAAGGGTGTATAACAACTGTTTCTGTGTCAAACAGGGAGTGCGGGGATAGCTGTCGTTTCCGACAACATCTAGTTGTATTTATGGCCTAAAATTCGAAAATCAAAAATAAAAATAAAGTATAAAAGTAAAACAAATGCTAAAACATACAAAGCGTCTTAGTAGACAAAATCATTTTATTTAGGCCCGCTTACGTGATATTTTGTTTCAAATTTATATCAATGTGTATGAAAATATGTATTAGTATATGCAAATATGGCGTACAAGCACAAATTCATATCAAGAAAATATCAGAGAATAGCATGGTAAAGTACTCTTATTTATCTGGAAAAATGAAATTTTAGTGTACATTTTTCTCATAAAGAGTTATCTGTTTTTAACTGTATTATTTCCCTTCAGAAAAGAAATTGATTACAAAATGAATGATATCATGGAAAGAATAGCACCATATGCACATTATTATAATATCAAAATGATGTACATTGTTGTTTTGGCACCGTGCCAATCGTTTTTCTTTTCATACTCTATTTTTTCTTTTAACAAGTGTCTTATTAAAATCACGTGATCACGTGACTTGCACATGCGCAATTTGATATTTTATTATACAATTTTAATCTACACATATTGTAAGTTACAATGGAACATATTATATCAAAATTCCAGGTGGGCCGAAATTTAAGAAAATTTTGTTCAACCCTAAGTTACATAGCTCTGTCCTTAGTTGATTTTGGCTTTTTTATTTAGATCCTATGCGTAATTAGTTCACAGTAACCTCGGTATTTTGTTATTTGACAGAGGTATGGGACTTTGACCCAAAAAATGACTCTCTTTTATCCAAAATTTGATCTTGTAGGCACTCTCATGCATGCCTACAAATTTATACGGATTTTCATAAAATATATTCCAAATGTTAACATCACTAATACCTTGGTCGAGTTCAAAAATCAGCCTCGGTCGATACTTTTGGACGGAATTATTGGACTTTGACCTTTCAAGCACTCTCATGGCTACAAAATGCCGAAGTATGCAAACAACAGAGAAAAAAAACCTTTTTATATGTGAAAAGGGGGGTCACATTTTGCAAAAAGCTGTTATAAGGATACTTTAATTTAGTAAGAGGATGAAGTTCAACGAGAAAATGTCCATGAACATTATAAATACACATAAAACTAAACATTATTTTGTGACATTGTTCTTCAGCTATATTTGCTTCTTTTCTTGTTAGTGTAAATTCCATTCATTATTCCTCCATTCTCCTCGAAGTAGCATTTATGGGAGAGAGCTATCAGTATCAGTCCTGTAGTTTAACAAATACTCTGAAGATATCGTTTTAGATAACACCGACTGTGAAAAAATCGGACTTTTCACTGGCAGTGTGACGGGTGCCACGCGTGGAGCAGATCATGCTTACCTTTCCGGAGCACCGGATGATACTTCAGTTTTTATAGGGGTTCACACTGCAAGTGCTTTAGTTATGTGGCGTTCTTGATAATTTTTGTTCATTTGTTTTGCCTTTGTCATACTGTCTGAATTCGTGTAGGATGTAAATTGCCTAGATTTTGGATTTTGGTTTTAGGAATTCCACCTTTCCTCGTTATTACTTCGGTATTCGTTTGCCGGTGTATTTCGAAGGGCTATTACAAATAAATTTTATTTACAAAGCTTAAAAGAAAAAGTTAATGAAGCAAAAGTTTTGATCCAGGATAAATAACATCGATTAAACTATAAGAAACTGCAACGTATATATATATTTATGTATATGTTTTGCAAATGCTTATATATCACGATTAGAGGGTATCAAATTTTTAAACACAAAATTTCAGGGACATTAACTCAAAGTTATGAAGAACCAATCTAACCTATCTAACGTACACGATTTCACGTAAGCAACGGATCACACTAAAAAGGACATCTAGTTTATCAAAGGGAGATTTATGTACAAAATAGAATTTGAGGGATATTAGACTTGAACTTCAAAGACAAAAAATCAATTCAACAAGATAACTAATATAAGGATTTTAAGATGACGGAAATGTGTGGTCCCCTTACGTTCGTTCGTATCTTTCGTCAAAATGTAAGAAATCTCTAATATGAGGATAAGATTTAAGCATATAAATTCTTGACTATAAAGCCTTATTCTTTCTTCAAATAACCATCTCTCAAGGCTAAATATGTCCAACAAACGTAATAACACAATATTTTACACGTTTGTTTTTTTTACATTTTCCTCCAATGACACGGGGAGAAAAAGGAGAAATGTACATCAGTCTAACCTTTCCATCCTACCTTGAGAATGTGGATTAAATTTAGATCGAGTGAAAACCAAATTTTATTATACATTCGTATACATGTACGTGTAATACTCACTTTCTCCCTTAAGAATACCCAATTCGTAAACGTTAGCAAGCATCCGTATTTCACTCGCCAACATCCGCATTTCTATAGTATATGTATGTGGATTTAGACATTATCGGTATTGTATAGCCAATTATAAAAATTATATGGGCAATTATTTATTGAATTTTTTTTTCTGCTGTAAAAAGTACATAAAATATATAAAGTGGGTAAAAAAATTAATTTTTTTTGTTGAAAAAGGTTACAATTTTGAAGAATAAACAATATTTATAATTGGATATACAATACCGATAATGTCTAAATTCATATACATATACTATAGAAAAGCGAAATTTGTTCTTTCATGGTGTGTAAAGTACATCAAATGATAGAGCGGGTATAAAAATTAAACAATTAACATTTCCTTCAAAAAGGTTACAATTTTGAAGAATGACCAATTCTTATAGTTGGTTATTAATACCGATAATGCCTTAATCCATATACATGTACTACAGATTAGAAATGCAAAAAATTGAAATTATATTGGCAGTAATTTATTGATTTGTTTTTTTTATTATGGGAAAAGTATATAGAATGTATATAGTGGGTATAACAATTAAAATTTTCTTCTAAAAGGTAACAATTTTGAAGAATGACCAATTCTTATACATGTAGTTGGTTATCCAAAATCCATACAATAGAGTAACGCACAAAATATGGAAATTATAGGGGCAACTAGCACTAGCAGTGTGAACCCCTATATAAACTGAGGTATCATCAGGTGCTCCGGAAGGGTAGGCATGATCTGCTCCACGCGTGGCACCCGTCTCACGGCCAGTGAAAAGCCCGGTTTTGTCACAGTCGGTGATAGATATCATACAGCGGTCCACAAGATCGTATCGATCGTAAAACTTCAGTACTGATGACTTCAATTATTGGTAACATACAAATGTATAAGTATCCTATTTGTGAGCAACCAGCAACCGAGCTCTATCAAGGTAGTCACTGTTTCGCCCATAAGCCCTTGAGAGGTGTAAACCCTATATGCTGGAAAGAGGAATGAGAAAGGAAGTTGACAATTCGAAAAGTGCAGTCATCAAGTCTATCATACATCCTAATTTGTAATGTTCCCCTGGTGTCAAATTCCAGATGAACAAGGAATGAGCCCGATGTGAAGGTGTCTGTAGTATCCTTAATTGAGAAATCTTTTTAGATAAATAAGATGTAGAAAATCACCGAAAGCAGGGGTTGTTTAATGACATTAAGGATTTTGTTTTTTTTTTTCTTTATTTTGAGGAAGCCTTTCAACGAATTCAGCCTAAATTGGTGGAGAAACAGATTGGCTAATAGCGGTAAACAGTTTGTATCCATTGAAATGCCGAGACGGTCAGTTGAAAAACGAGTCCTTCAAACTAAACAAAAAGTAATAATTCGTGACGTACTCGCAAGGATTATTTACAAACCTATACTTCTCGCATTCAATCGTGAACTTTTCTTGATAATGCACTGCATTCATTCTTATTATATCGTTACATGATCGTTCATGTTAATTACTAATCGTTGTTATCATAATAAGCGATTTTTTGTCCGAATTGAAAACGCCACAAGAAAGTTTTACTAGAAATGCATTTACATTCGACCAAAATAAAAAATTGGAATATAGTTAGTATCGTTTTACTTCGAATTTGTACTACTCGTTGAAGATATCCTTTAATTCAAATTAAATGTGGTCTCTAGTGTAACCTGGATTGACCCACTGACAGTGTGACGGGTGCTGTATACGCAGCAGGACATGGTTACCCTTCCGGAGCATCTGATATTACTCTTTTGGGGAGTTTACACTGTAAGTGCCTTGTTTTTATTGTTGTATTTGAAGTGTTTGTGTTTTTTTATTGTGAAGCGTCTTTGGTCTTCCGTCTTCTGGTGTTATTACTTTTGCCTTGTCTTTGTACTTTGATTTATGTAATCTTGTTCTTTGTTCTATCGCTATTCTACTTCCGTTGTTTCATTCAATGCTGGTAGATTCTATTGTTCTTTAAGAGTTTTATTTCACAGATTTACATCTCTTTTTTTTCATTTGGAAATTGATCTAGTCTATTAAATATTAATAACGAATTGGCATGAACTACTTTACTGTATAAATATGATAAAGGCTTACATCTGGTAATACAGTGTCAATAGAATAATGATGTTTAATTGGCTATCAATATACTGATTTTTAAAAAATAGTCCTTATTATAGATATACTGTATACTATTTGCACAGAGCAAACAGATACGTGGGCATATTTTGAGATGAATGACGCAATATTGAATTTGCAATGCGTCATTTAACTATCGATTATAACTGAAATAGCTTTATTAGAAAGTATTGTCAATCTCTGTTCGATTACACTATCAAATTGGTCAATACATAACAAATTATTCGTTATTTGCTTTGCTCTTTCGTGTGATAGCTGCAGCAATTTCCTTGCACAATCTGTTATTCAAAAGGCTCATTAGTAGCCCTGTTGTTCGTTATCCTTAGAATTTGTTGTTCCGTGGGTCCAATATTCCAACATTTGAAGGTGTTATACGAAAAGTACATTCGATTTATCATACACAAATCGTTCTTCTCGTACCATTAAATAATATGTTTCTTGAAAGAATCTCCTCTACTCGCAGACTTGTTTATATATTCCTTCGAGATGAATTTCTTCAGGGACTCGTAGAACATCATAAAATAAAAGATGCTACATTGTAAATAGTTCGGGCTTACATAAAGATACATTGATGATGTTCTTTTCATTAATAATGCATTTTTGCTAAATGGATCCAATCAATATATCCACCAAAAATATATATAAAGGGCACAAAAGAAACCACTAGATCTACATATTTTTGTACCTAGAATTTGACGAAAATGGTCATCTCAGTAGTAAAATTTACAGTTTCCCTATCGTGGACAGTAAAATTCCAACTTTTTCTACTTACTAAGTGAATGTTTCACAACTGATTAGTTACACGAGAGCTAGCACAAATTTTTCAGACTTTCTAATTTAACATAATTATCTCCGTGACCGCTTTATTAATCAAGGCTTCAAAAAATTCCATACGATCATTTAAAAAGTTCTTTAATGGATATCAGTGTCTTGTGGAAAAATTTGAAGCTTCGGTGAGAACTGCGATTTAAGATTCATTTTACTAATACTGGAATAAATATTACTTTAACTGACTGGGCGTTCAGTATCACTCACTGTGAAGTTGCTTAAGGATACTACCTTAATGAAAGGGGAAATTTGGTGTTTCATACAAAACCGGTTGAACTCATTATTTCTTATGAAATTCCTGTACAAAGTCAAGACCATGGCGGTTGACAATTTTTCAGATGGTTTTGCACCTACTATGTCTATTTGCCTCGTGTACTTTGGCTCTTAACAATTTGATTCGGTGGTTTTGTTTTTACCCCCATTTAAAAAAAACTGTCAGAACGTGGTAAGATTTAATATAAAATGATTGCTGCTGACTTGGAGGTCAATCATGTTTTCACAATTTCCAAAGCGTTCAAAATGATCTACAACTGCTTCAAGACAATAAAATGATTTTGTTTATATTTCACCACCTTTTGAAGTATTAAAAAACTAGAGCACTAAATGTAGGAAACCACAGTGCTGCTCAAACTACCTGTTTGACCTAAAACAGTTGCCAAATTAATCTTAAATTATCGATATGACTTTTATCTTTTAGAAATCCTTTTTATCTGTACATAGCAATATGTTTTAAATGACTTTTTTAAGTTATATATTTATTATTAATACCAACAGTTCACGCCACGATATAGCTGAAATATTGCTAAGGTTGGCGTTAAGCAACAATCAATCAATCAATCATAGACCCTTGGTTTTTTTAATCTTTATTGAAATAAAATAATAAATTATTACCTGTTAAAAGGACAAAGACCCTTGCTGTTTTCTTTTAGGCATTTTGTTAAAAAAAAATAATAGTACCTACAGTTTTCAAGGATTTGCTAGATATAAGGTTGCTAGGTAGAGTTCCTAAGTATATCTAGTCTTTGTCTTTCAAAAATTTACCAAAGTTGAGATCAAATTTTCTAAAATTTCCTTATTTAAAATATGTTTATAAATCAAAATGATTGAAACGGTATCGGTATTAACAATAACCGGTTTTGAAGACTTTAATGAAAGTTTCAACCAAAATTTTTGAAAATCGGACCAGTCAAATTATATGTCAAGTTTTTAGCTGAAAAGAATCTTAGAAATATTATTGAAAGGTGAATGTTTTACCGAAATGCAGGAGTTACAAGAATATTTTTTTTTTAAATCCAATTTGTCAAAATTTTATCCGAACTGTGGTTTATTAGCTGAATACTGGGTTGTTCATTTCTTTTTACTTTCAAAGACTCTTCAAAAGTGATGACACTACGGCAATGGAAGGGGAGGTTTCTCGCGCCATAAAACCTGTCAAACGCTTCATTTCTTTTGAAATGCCTATACCAAGTGCAGACCGTTGTGGATTTTGGTTGACAATTTTGCTGATGGTTTCCATCTGCTTAGTTACAGTGAATTTAACTTCTGCATATGTGCATTTCGACAACTTATGTCTCATCAGTGCAGATAAAATCTAAACGTTTGGAAGACCATAAACTCCAGGATGTTAAAAAAAAATGCAGAACAAATAACCAAAGGATAAACTGATAGAGAATGAATAAATCAACCCAAGGACAAGGAATTTTGAGAATGAGGCAAAATATTGATTCATGATTTCATTATTTCACTTTTTTGTGTGTTGCTGTAATTATAATAACGCATATGCCTAAAAATGAAAGATTTGAACATAAATTGTCCAAAGAAAGAATATTGTTGCTCCAGTTAGCATTATCCTTGACTGAACATAATTTGTAAACTGATGTTACTTGTAAATTAAAATGCTGATCAGCAAGGCCATTTTCGTAGCTGGTTCTGAACAGTTTGAGTTAGTTAGCCTCAATGACCCTTCCACAGTGTTATCTATGTTTTCCTGGGATGTATAGTTGGGGCTGTGCTCATATGAATGGAATTTTATATAATATTTATGAAAAGGAACAAAAATTATTTGCGGTTCTTCATCATCAAATTTGATTCCTTTTCAATGTGATGCGATGTATCATGTGTATGGTTTGTACACACGCAAGATATATTCAGTGATATATTCACTTAAGAAGAAAAAAAACACAGTGAAGAGATGTGATTTCATAATCATGATAATTTTTTATGCAATGTCGTATTATCCTCATACAAGATTTATTGGAAGTCGGGAAAAACATTAAAAAATGGTCTGGATTGTTTTTCTTTGGAAAATCAGAATAAATTTGTTACAGTGTAGAATTGCCCTGATACGGAATTTATCGGATCAATAAAATTGAAATCGGGTTCGGCTATGCCTCACCAAATATGAATTTAATTGACCCGATAAATTTCCGTATTAGGACAATTCCGCATTGTGAAACTATCAAGAGACTCTCAAGAGCCTGTATCGCTCAACTGGGACATGGCTGACACAATAGGTCAAAATAGTCCCAACGTTTAAAGGTCTCAGTTTTATGTATGTTTTTGGTAATGAGTACATCTTTTCTTCCTATGTTTTTGGATTATGGCTTTCCATATTATTCGATTCTAATGCTGCTGATGAGAGGTTACTCCTTACAACACGTGTACAGCATAACAAAATTTTACTGTTTTTGATGCAATTTTGGTATTTTTGTATTTTTAACCATTGGACCGATAAAACTGCTGGTGGATCAGAGGTCCCCGAGGGTATTCACCAGTCCAATAGTCAGACTTGTCTGACACGAAAATTAACCTTGTTTTTTATAGAAATTTACTGGTTATCAAAATTCTAAACCCTTAAAAATACTACGGCTTCATTCCGTGTATTGCACTCGGTAGATGTCCTTAGTACTGGATTTGGTTTTCTATTTCGGTATTTTTGGTAATGAGTACTTCTTTTCTTCCTATGTTTTTGGATTACGGCTTTCCATATTATTCGATTCTAATGCTGCTGATGAGAGGTTACTCCTTGAATAACGTGTTCAGCATAACAAAATTTTACTGTTTTTGATGCAATTTTGGTATTTTTGTATTTTTAAACCATTGGACCGATGCCACTGCTGGTGGACAAGAGGTCCCCGAGGGTATTCACAAGCCCAATAGTCAGACTTGTCTGACACGAAAATTTACCTTGCTTTTTATAGAAATTTACTGGCTATCAAAATTCTAACCTCTTAAAAATACTACGGCTTCATTCCGTGTATTGCACTCGGTAGATGTCCTTAGTACTGGATTTGGTTTTCTATTTCGGTATTTTTGGTAATGAGTACTTCTTTTCTTCCTATGTTTTTGGATTCTGGCTTTCCATATTATTCGATTCTAATGCTGCTGATGAGAGGTTACTCCTTGAAACACGTGTACAGCATAACAAAATTTTACTGTTTTTGATGCAATTTTGGTATTTTTGTATTTTTATTGACTGTTTAAGGGTCTAATTTTGGCAGTTTGTTGATTGACATTGATGGTTTTAATACAAAATTAATCTATGTTCCTCGTTGGCAGCTATTGGTGATGGGGCGTACACCGACTGTCACCTTCTTGAAGAAGACCATCTAAGGATCATTGTGCCTCACTTTGGTTCCATTGGCGTAGTATTTTCAGAGGAGATCTTTGAATGATTTCCACTGTGGTCCAACGTTAAAAAAAGCTTCCTTTGGGGCTATCTTGGATGTAATGCAAAATTAATGGACACATTTTACAAAAGGGACCAACTAAGGACCATTGTGACCGAGTAAAAATTGGCCACATACTTTCAGAGGAGAAGGTCTTTGAATATATTTTCCCTTAGCGTCCAATATAAAAATAAGTTCCCGGCTTGTGGCCATCTCCTATGAGCAATTGTGACGAAGGGGGTCGAATGTTTAACTATGCTCCCTCTTGCGGCTATTTTGAATGTGACTTGTCAGACAATTTTTTGAAAGGGGTCAATCATGGAATATTATGACCAAGTTTGGCTCTAATTGGCCAAGTAGTTTCAGAAGAGAAGATTTCAAATACATCTGGTTTGGCCATTTTGATCTTATCACAATCTTGATAGTCTTATTACAATTTTGTTAAGACAGTATAAGATTTTAAGTTGATTTTCAAGATTATTTAATTCAAGGATGATCAAGACGATCAAGACGTGTTAAGATAGTTTAAGTTCAATTAAGATCAACTTGTTATTTGCGTTCAGGACCGATCAAGACGAGTAAAGTTTATTAAGATTAAACAAGATCTCGATTTGATCTTGTTTGATCGGGACAAACTAAACACATCTTGATTGTCCTAAATTGATCTTGATAAACTGTACAGCTCTTGAAAGCAATTATCTTGAAATACGACTGAATATATTGTTAAGTCTGTAAAGATCGTAGCAAGGTCAAAATGGCCAAACAAGATCATAACATATCTGCTAGTGTATGTCAACCGCTTGCAGCCATCTTGGATGTGATGCCAACTTGCAAAAAAGGGGGTCAAGTTAGGACTTTTGTTCCAATTTGCCATGTAGATTCGTAGATCTTTAAATACTTTCCCCATAGGGTCCAATGCTAAACTATGTTCCCCACTGACTGCCATCTTGGATGCTATGCGGACATGCCGGACACATTTTATGAAGGGGACCAAGTAAGGACCATTGTGACAAAGTATAATTCCAATTGGTCATGTACTTTCAGAGGATGAGATCTTTGAATATGTTTCCCTATAGGGACTAATGTTAAAACCACGTTCCCCGCTGGCGACTATCTTGGTATGATGTGAACTTGCCGAACACAGTTTTTAAAAGGAGCCACCTAAGGGCCATTGTGAGTAAGTTTGGTTCAAATTGGCCCGGTATTTTCAGGAGAAGATTTTTGGAATATTGTCCAATTTTTGACAAAGTTCTCCGCCACTGGCGGCCATCTTGGATGATGTCCGGACTTGCCGGACACACTTTATAGAGGGAACATCCAAAGACTATTGTGACTAAGTTTGGTTCCAATTGGCTCAGTGGTTTCAGAGAAGAAGATCTTTAAATGCTTTCCCATAGGGTCAAATGTTAAAACCGCGTTTCCCGCTTGCGGCCATCTTCGATATGATTTGGACTTTCACACAATTTTTAAAAGGGCCCCTTAAGGATAATTGTGAGTTAGTTCGGTGTAAATTGGCCCAGTAGTTTCAGAGGAGAAGATCTTCGAATATAGGGTCCATTTTTCGACAAAGATCCCGCTGGCGACCATCTTGGATGGCGTGCAGACTAGTCGGACACATTTTTAAAAGGGACCACCTAAGGACTATTGTGACTAAGTTTGGTTCCAATTGGCCCAGTGGTTTCAGAAAAGAAGAGTTTGAACGAGAAGTTTACAACGGACGGACAACGGACACTGAGTGATGGCAAAAGCCCACCCAGGGATAGCAAGTTGACTAAAAAGTATATGCAGGCTATACATTCAAGAAGATACTTTTTAAACTATATAGGAAAGATAATTGCATGGTAGGCAAAGAGTAACATCAC
>MJUU01013663.1:20846-34002 GCA_002080025.1 Modiolus philippinarum | reverse complement strand
CCATTAAACGGACATCTACTTTCCTCAAGTGGTCATTAGAACTTAAAACTTCGTTGACAATTCCTCAATTCGGCCATTCATTTCTGCAAAAAGTGTTTCTCCTTTACTAGAACGACATCTCCGATCTCAAAGCCACGTTGACTGTCGATCCACTTCTGCCTCCCCTGTTGTAGTTGAGGGAGATATTTTTTCCCTTCATCTATCCCAGAACATAATGACGCTTGTTTCAGCAATTGATTCACGTTGAGTTTTATGTGTCATCAGCCTAGCTAGCGTTAAGATTAATTGTGACTCAAGTTCAATTGACACGGGCATAAGAGGCCTGAAGTTATAACGGCCCAAACTTCGACCATAAAAATGTTGAACGCATCATGAGTTAATGTTAGTCCTGCAATTGTAGCAGGGATTCTGCTACGAGAATTGTCACGTTGTGACTGAAGATGCACAACACGTTGTGTTGCTTACTGGCGATGATGCCAAAACGACAGGCGATGACAGACGACTTGTGACCGTGCCTGATATACTCCTGGATTAGGTAATCAACTGGCGGAACTAACTCATAAGCCGGTAAAGCGACTACAAACGCTGACTTTCTGTATGGAATTTTATTTTGCAACTTAGTTGGGTGTTGTCAGTATGAAAGCCTGACTCCAACTGAAGTATGAAACTTCAGTCAAACAATTTGCCGAATATTAGATAACAATTGAATTGAAATTTACAAACAAATATTAAGCACTTTAAGATTAACAATAACAGATAATTGAAAACGGATTAATGTCACTAGACATGTAAATGTACAAGACGAAACTGATAAAAAATGTCTTTGTAGATTGAAAACTGTAAACGGATTATTAGATAAGAAATTGTCAAAGAAACTAACAAATTGATTTTAACACTTTTAGAAAACAAAATAATCCATAGAAAAATGTCTAACACATTTCGGTTTGTGACAGATAAGACCAAAGTCAAATATACGCGTATTGAATAAAGAGAACACAATACGACAATTAATTAGAAAACTCAATTGTCAACACAAAATTCGCTAATTTTTCCGCTGTCACATATTCCTCCGACGCCGAATGAAACGCGACCCAGCGTTTCGCAGGTAAAAAAAAATTACAAAATCATTTGAATACAAACACTAACGAAAACGTCCTCTATTGTGTCGATGTCTGGAATTTTGAGAATAAGTACTTCTTTGATGAAAGGTCCTTAAATTATTCAATTCGGAATTGGCCACTTGTAGTTTATTCAAAAGATCCTTGATAGTCCCTTCATTTTTGCTGTTTTCTTCGGAAAGTTCTTTAACTTTTAACGAATATTCATACTCTGACTTAGCAACTTATATATGTTTTTGTGTAATTAGTTTGATAAAATTATCCGTTTGTTCTTTCTCCTCTTCTAATTTTGAAATTTTATCCAAATGTTCCTGAAATTTAATCGATGACAAAGAATCTTCTCTTTTCTTAATTTCATTTATTTTGGCGATCAACTTTTTGTTTTCATCCTTTGCTTCCTGTAATTGATTTGAAAGTTCTATAATGTTTGACTTACTGCGTTTTAAGCTGTCATATGCAACTGTCAGTTCATTTTTAACTGCGGCTGATTGTCCGAAAAATTTGATAATTGCCGAAGTTCTTACATTATAAAATGGTAACTCCCTCAAACTGTTCTTGTTTTCATAGTAACGTACTAACCGTTCATTATCTCTTAGTTGTTTTTTCTTGGACTTGACACTGACTTGAAACACACCCGATTTCGACTGAGCTAGACTGTAACAATTTGTGCGTATCTTACTAAAGCACTGTCTCGAGAAATGTCCGAATTTGTTGCATGAAAAACATCTCTGGTTGTATGCTATACAGATTTTATTACGATGATGATTAAGTCCTCATTTGCCACATAATGGAAACTGACTTGGGAAATAATTCCACATACTCCACTGAGGTCTTAAATTGAATTCCATAACTGAAATGTCACAAGTGTTTGGGGAACGAAATTTGCTTGCTCGCTTGAGGTACACAGAACCGTGCGTTAAGCTAAAAAGTCAACGCGCCTCAGGGTTTACTCCACCAAAATGTAGCAGGGATTCTGCTACGAGAATTGTCACGTTGTGACTGAAGATGCACAACACGTTGTGTTGCTTACTGGCGATGATGCCAAAACGACAGGCGATGACAGACGAGTTGTGACCGTGCCTGATATACTCCTGGATTAGATAATCCACTGGCGGAACTAACTCATAAGCCGGTAAAGCGACTACAAACGCTGACTTTCTGTATTGGAATTTTATTTTGCAACTTAGTTGGGTGTTGTCAGTATGAAAGCCTGACTCCAACTGAAGTATGAAACTTCAGTCAAACAATTTGCCGAATATTAGATAACAATTGAATTGAAATTTACAAACAAATATTAAGCACTTTAAGATTAACAATAACAGATAATTGAAAACGGATTAATGTCACTATACATGTACAAGACGAAACTGATAAAAAATGTCTTTGTAGATTGAAAACTGTAAACGGATTATTAGATAAGAAATTGTCAAAGAAAACTAACAAATTGATTTTAACACTTTTAGAAAACAAAATAATCCATAGAAAAATGTCTAACACATTTCGGTTTGTGACAGATAAGACCAAAGTCAAATATACGCGTAATTGAATAAAGAGAACACAATACGACAATTAATTAGAAAACTCAATTGTCAACACAAAATTCGCTAATTTTTCCGCTGTCACACAATCATACGCTACCAAGCTTCACCAGTATGTGATGGGTAAAGAGAATAGAAAACCCAGAATGTCTTCTGAAACTGACTCCAACGAGTTCAATGTGAACGGCTCTAATTGATCTAGGAAGTAAATAAGATGGTCAAAGGTTTGGAGTTTAGACACCCCCTTTTTTAGCTCACCTGACCCTAGGGCTATTCTCATCACTTGGCGTCCGTCGTCCGGCGTCCGTCCGTTAGCTTTTCACACAACTTTACAGGAATGATGCTCATTTCGTTCTGATCCGATAAAAAAGATGGCCGCCAGCGCGGAATTTGATTTAACATAGGACCCTATGGGAAAATTCACATTTTCATCAACTCCTCTGAAACTGCTGAAGCAATTTCAACCAAACTTTACAGGATTGATGCAATGAAGGTCCTTTACAAAGATTACTCATTTTATTCCGATTTCACAAAAAACATGGCCGCCAGCACGGAACTTAGTTTAACATTGCTACTATGGGAAATTTACATTTTCATCTTCTCTTCTGAAACCACTGAAGCAAATTCAACCAAACTTAATAGGAATGATGTATGAAAGGTTCTTTATAAAGATTGCTCATTTTGTTCCGATCCGATAAAAAACATGGCCGCCAGCACGGAACTTAGGTTTAACATAGGACCCTAAAGGAAAATTCACATTTTCATCAACTCCTCTGAAACTGCTGAAGCAATTTCAACCAAAATTTACAGTATTGATGCACTGAAGGTCCTTTGCAAAGATTACTCATTTTATTCCGATTCGACAAAAAACATGGCCGCCAGCACGGAAGTTAGTTTAACATTGGCCCTATGGGAAATTTACATTTTCATCTTCTCTTCTGAAACCACCGAAGCGAATTAAACCAAACTTTACAGGAATGATGTATGGAAGGTCCTTTACAAAGATTGCTCATTTAATTGGGATCTGATAAAAAACATGGCCGCCAGCGCGGAACTTAGGTTTAACATAGGACCCTATGGGAAAAACATCATTTTCATCAACTCCTCTGAGACTGCTTAATTAAGCAATTTCAACCAAACTTTAAAGGATTGATGCACTGAAGGTCCTTTGCAAAGACTACTGATTTTATTCCGATTCGACAAAAAACATGGCTTCCAGCACGAAACTTAGTTTAACATTGGCCCTATGGGAAATTTACATTTTCATCTTCTCTTCTGAAACTAATGAAGCAAATTCTACTGAACTTGATAGGAATGATGTATGGAAGGTCCTCATTTCGTTCCGATCAGATAAAAACATGGCCGCCAGCACGGAACTTAGGTTTAACATAGGACCCTATGGGAAAATTCACATTTTCATCATTTCTTCTGATACTGCTGAAGCAAATTCAATTAAACTTTACAGGAATGATGTACTAAAGGTCCTTTATAAAGATTGCTCATTTTATTCTGATTCGACAAAAAACATGGCCACCAGCACGGAACATAGTTTAACATTGGCCCAATGGGAAATTCACATTTTCATCTTCTTCTCTAAATCCACTGACGCAAATTCAACGAAACTTTACAGGAATGATTTATGGAAGGTCCTTTATCAAGATTGCTCATTTCGTTCTGATAAAAAACATGGCAGCCAGTGCAGAACTTGGGTTTAACATAGGACCCTATTTGAAAAACATCATTTTCAACATCTCCCCTGAAACTATTGAAACAAATTCAAGCAAATTACAGATATGATGTATGGAAGATCCTTTACAGAGATTTCTCATTTTCTTGGGATCCGACAAAGAAAATAGCTCCCAGCATCGAACTTGATTAAGAATGATACCCATTATTTAAAACATTTTTTTTCATTACATGCCCTTAAATTATTGAAGCAAATTCAGTCAAACTAAGATTGCTTATATTGTTTTGACCTGATAAAAAAACAAGACTGCCAGCAGAGAACATATTTTAACATGGGATCCTATGGGATGAACATCACTTTCATCAACTGCTGTAAGCATTTTGTCAGGTGAGCGATTCAGGCTCAGTATCTGAGCCTCTAGTTTTGTGAGTATTTTCCATAATCCAAGGGCGTCCACTCCTACATTTGTTAAGAGGGGGATCAAGACTCTCTTCAGGCAATTCTGCCCCAAATCTGACATTCTTCTTTACACTTACCTTACACAACTACGAATCAAAGAGGATATCAACCATCTAATTCCGGTTATCCACTAAATAACTTTGGGATAAACTCTGGAGAAACATGAGGACGAAAATCACTATCACTTTTGTTGTCTGTGTCAACAAGCTGGTATTTCTACCCAGAGTTTTGGCTTAGTTCACAATTGTGAAGGAGTTTACGTCCTGATTACACCCATAGATGTATAATGACATTTTACATCTATGTTATTAACATCAGTCTTGACAGCCGTAAAAGAGGGCCTTCAAAAATATTGTGATACTAGTTTTTCAAGAAGTGGTGTAAATGAAAACTATAAGGATCTGCTTGACATCTTAAAATCGGGATCATTATCACACTGTAACAGAATTAAAACTTTTGAATTCTCCATGCTTTATACTACAATTTCTCATGAACAACTGAAATCACGGCTGAAAGATTTAATTCATAGATGTTTCTCCCACAAGAACGGCGAACGAAGATATAAGTACATTGTTATAGGCAGAGAACAAGCATACTTTGTGAAATACGACTCAGAATCACAGAAAAAAATATACAGAGGAAGAAGTATTTAAAATGTTAAGAGTTTCTGATCGACAATATATTTGTCAAGTTTAGAGGACTTGTTTTTCAACAGACTACCGGAATTCCAATGGGCACAAACTGTGCACCTCATTTAGCCGATCTGTTTCTCCACTCATATGAAGCTGAATTCATTGAAGGGCTTCTTCAAAATAAAGATAAAAAACTGGACCAGTCCTTTAATTTCAGCTTCCGTTATATAGATGATATTTTATCACTAAGCAACCCTCGCTTTTGGTGATTTTCTTCATCTTATCTATCCAAAAGAGCTTGAAATTAAGGATACTACAGATACTTCCACATCAGCCTCGTTCCTTGACCTTACTCTTGAAATTGACAACAGAGGTACACTACAAATTAGGCTATATGACATACGCGATGACTTCACTTTTCCAATAGTCGACTCCTCTTTTCTTTGTAGCAACATTCCAAAAGCACCGGCATATGGAGTTTACATTTCCCAACTCATTTGCTACTCAAGGGCCTGTGGTCGATACAGTGACTACCTTGATAGAGCTCGGTTGCTTACAAATAGACTACTTAAGCAAGGGTACGTTGCCCATAACTTGAGGTCATCACTACAGAAGTTTTACGGTCGACATCACGATCTTGTGGACCGCTATGGGATATCTGTTTCCCAAATGACAACAGATCTTTCTCTTTGCCACTGAAGTTTGTTATTCCTCTACCGGCTTTAACTTTAACACCGGAGTTGACATGTTCAACACGGTGGGTGTCTTATAAGAAGCAGGAGATGCTTACTCTACCGGTGCACCTGATCTCACCCATGGTTTTTTAATGGGTCCGTGTTGTTCATTTTTGTATGTATATGTGTCCCCGTTTTCTTTTCTGTGCCGTGCTCATGTTATATCTTTGTTTCTTTGTTTTTTCGACGTTGCCATTGTCCTTGGATTGTTCCTTTCAGACTGACGGTTCGGTTCTCACTTACTTTACACCTCATTATTATGGATGTCACCAGCTGGCAGTGATCTTGCATCTGGGTCAGCTGTTTTTTTTTTTTTTTTTCAGATGTGATCACATAGTTCCATTGTTTTTGACTACTGAACTTTTAGTATTCTATCAACTCTTTTCCAAACATAAATATAAAATCTACTTGTGTCTTTGGTGATATAACACAGAAAACCTTACTATCTGTACACTATGTTACACAATGGATGGACAGGACTAATTGTTCTAGTGCACACTGTGCGACTTCGACTGCCAGTACTGCAGCAAAAAGTTCCAAATAACAAAATACCGAAATTACTGTTGATTTATTTTTTGCATATGCGTTTCCAAGCGAGGAATTAAATGTCCACTTTTTGGAGCAACTTCAGCTTTCCCAATATAAAACCAACGTTTGGATTTCCTTATTCACCTGTTGTGCAAAGACAAACTTCTACAGCCACGGCTTGTTTTGGGTAAATATGGAAGTCTTTTGTTACTGCTCGGTCGAATAACTAAATACCGAAGTTACTGTGAATTTAATTTCTGCATATGCGCATTTCGACAACTTATGTCTCATCAGTGCAGATAAAATCTAAACATTTGGAAGACCAGAAACTCAAAGACGAGTAATGTACATACGTACATGGTATGTGTAAAGTTTGTAGTTCTTTGAATTCATCTTGCCAAGTTTCCAATTCTGATGCAACGTCGACAGCAACAGGTTCGTCCCAATCCAACTGTAGTAAGAGTCAGTTTTGTAGGATTAGCTTTCCTTGGATAATTACTGAGGCTTAGCATCCAAAAGGATCTTACATGCTGTTTATCCTAGAAAACATACCTCGTTGAGTGATGGGCTTCGTGTACAGATATAGCTGAAAAGGAACATGTCTGTGTTCACGTCCCATATTAGTCCAGGGCCATGATGGAGTTGGTTATTGTTAATTGGCTTAAAGATCTAAATCCTTCAAACTAATTAAATAGCTTGTTGGAAATGCAGACATAACTCCAGTCCTGTTTGATGCAAACTTGTGAGAATTCGTACCTTTTCATGACTTGTTGTGTGTCGTTATCACTTTAATGGAATTCTCTTTTGTTGGGAATGGAGTTAAAACATAAAAATAAAATCTTTTATTCACACAATTTGTAAAATGTTGGCCGTACACTAGCTTTGCGGCCTGTACAATCTTCCGTAGCACATCGTTGCAACAGCTGGAGATGGACTGTTGCCGAACACATGAACTTTCATTCGGTATTCTATCAATCCCTTAATCAACATAATTTTTCTTATACCACAGGAATTTCAGATTGTTTCCGTGATCTTCTTTTCTTGAATATCAGCAGTAAAAGCAACCATCTCTCCTGAAGCTTATCAGGTCTTCCAGTAAACTGTCTGATAACTCTGAACCAGTCATAAAAAAACTGTTGAGGGATACTCCTTCGAACTTTGAGGATGAATCGAAAACATCCCTGATCCGTTCAGCTTTCACGGGATGGTTAATACCATCATTCGTCTTGTTCTTGCAACGGTGGAGTAACTTAGATAGAGTTTTGGCTTTGCATTTAGATCATATTGGTAATTTGTTCTCTATCAGTTTTTAAACATCTTTAAGTAAATGGTCTTCTAAACGCTTAGATTTTATCTGCATTGAAGAGACATAAGTTGTCGAAATGCGCATATGCAGAAATTAAATTCACAGATACTTCGGTATTTAGTTATTAGTCAGTACTGTTGGCATCATTTGCCTCCACGTCGTTCTATTGCGGGTCAGATTATTTTTTTCCATATACACTATGCTAAATTTTGTTGAGCCAGGGTTTTTTCTAGTGGACAGGATCGGGGCAAGATTATTTTCAACCAAGACGCTGATCAGAATTTGTTTTGCAAAAATCGGGACCAAGCATCTTTTTTCTAAAAATACCAGCCCCCCCCCCCCAGTGCTAAGGAATTTCCTCAACTTTTACATCAAAGACCACTCTCTGAGCAAATTTTATGCTCAATCAAACTTAATTGCCATGGAAACACAAATTTCCGTACTTTTCTTGGCATGCCTGAAATTCAAATGGTCCGTGCCTAATATTCGCGGTTTCTTGGTCTGGGACATATTCGCAGGTATCAATTTTCATGGGTTTTAAGGAACAACATAACACAATATGTACTGTTTGATTGTTTCTGAGATATTCGCGAGTATTAATTTTCGCAGTCCTTTTTTACCGCGATTTTTTGTGTAAATATCGAAAATTAGACACTGCGAAAATTACTACGTTTACAGTAATCTAGGCTTGCTTTGAGTACTCCACTTCCAGTCATTTTACAAGAAGATCGTTTACAGTATATAATTTATGCTTGCTTTGAGTACTCTCCTTCAAGCCATTTTACAAGAAGATTTAACTGTTGCAAGTCAGACACTTTAGAGTCATCAACAACTGGTTTGAAGCAATTTTTCCACAGAAATTAGGATTCAGCACGATCGTTGAAATTTGTAAGGCCGGGTAAAGTATTTCCTTATAGAGAAGGTTTACGGTCGTTGCATCCTTCAAGTTTACTGCTTGTGAACTTGGTATTGGTGTCTTTAAGTGCTGATATGATGGTTCATCTCTGTTGACGAAATGTGACAAACCGAGATCTGGGATGTATTACAGCATAAGTTGGAGTAGTTGTCACTTCTGGTGCTCAATATACTACTGCTAGAGTTGACATGACTTAGGTTGTCTAATTTTAAGGGCCCATATACTACTGATGGAATATTTGTGACTTCTGGGGGTAGGGGTACCCACTTACTACCTAGCAATGGGTAATTTGTTACCTCTCTAGCGTTTTACCGAAGGGGTGTTGTTTAAAATACAGTTGAAGCCGTTGAAGCGGGCCTGCTTCTTCAGTGTGGAGTTGGCTGCTTAACTCTCAACTATTAACTACTGTTTTACTACCATCGTCTTCCTAGACTAGAGCTTAAGTCCTTGATACAGCAGCTGATCTCTTGCTTTCTAGTACTGACATGTCAGTCTTACTCTCTCTTCTTTCGCTTCCATATGTGATTTAGCTTTATTTGCTTCCATCTCGTCTTTAGCTTTCATACGAGCTTCTTCTTTAATAGGACAGCATGTTGTTCTGCAAAAGCAATGTGGACTTTAAAGCCTCTGCTTTGGTCCTTATTTTTCTCTTCGCCACACTAGAGGTGCCACGACGTCTCGAAGTAATGTGATGAGAAATGTATTTGCTACTGCTGCTACTTTTTTGTGTCTTCTGTGTTTTCCTAGGTGTAAGGACCCGGAGGGCTTCCTATAGTCTGCTTTCGGAAGCCTGGCAATATTTAACAGGCCTCCATTTAAGAACTCTTCATAGGCACTTAGTTGTTTCTAGAGTGGGGCTCTTTACTTGATTTAACCGTAAACAAAATGTGAAAAATGTGTTTTCTTAGGTGTCAGAGCCTGGGTGGCGTCCTATAGTCTGCTGTCGGAAGCCTGGCAATATTTAACAGGCCTCCAAGTCCTTTTTCCTGGTCCTGCTTGTTTTCAGGAACTCTTCATAGGCACTAAGTTGTTTCTAGAGTGGGGCTCTTTACTTGATTTAACCGGTGAACAAAATGTGAAAAACACTGTTATTTAGCTAAGATTTTAGTTCCAAACTATGTTTGACATAACACGTGTACTGTGCGTTGAGAGAATAATGAGTTTCTGGAAAAAAAAACACATCCTAAGATGTCTACATTCAGAATCTGCTACTATGCGTTAATTTTAATGATACACTAAGCCAGACCGTCCCGATTTCCTATCTTTGTATACATTTATGTTTTGGTTGTTAAGGTTTTGTTGATTGTAGGTGTTTCCTGATTTCTAAAAAGAGTTTTAATGTTTTTCTGTAAGATTTCATTTCATCGTTCCTCGTGGACTGTTTGAAGTTATTCAGTGTCGTACTTTAAGAGTTATTTATCCCAAACATATCGAAAACTTCAGACAATTTGCCAGACCTAAAAACGGACACAATTATCATTTGCCAATCTACGAAGATTGAGAGAGAGGTAAATTTCTGACAGACTTAAGGTCTGGTGTGCAAAAAAAAAAAAAAAAATCATACCGATTTGAATATTACTTGACATGTTTGTTGGTCTGGCAGTTTTCGATAAGTTTTTTTATTCGTATGTCCAGTCCCCCTATAATATATTTCGATTTAATTTTTGTCACGGAGAAACGGAGAAGGTTCTTTTCTTGCACACACACACACACACACACACACACACACACACACACACCACAGGGACTTACTCCCAGTCTAGAACAGGAATGTTTACTATCAAATATGAATTTCGGGGAAAAGTGTTTTTTTCTCCGATATTCATATTTGATAGTAAACTTTTTTTTCTAGACTGGGAGCAAGTCCCTGTGCACACAAACAAAACAATTCACCAATATATTGAGTGTAAACGCTATTTGATTAACATAATTGAGATAATGGTGACCTATGTTTTATCCAGTTTGAAGTTAGGCAAGGCGTACAATTGCATAGGAAGGCGCGTATCCCCATGATAGAGAAATTACAATTTTTACACGCCTTTGAACGAAAAATTGAGCACTTCTAGCACTTCTATCAGAACGTAAAAGTTATTCTGGCTTCACAGGGGATTATGGGTTCATGTACCCTGTCTATGTCCTATAAACACAGATAGGAATACTAACATATATGAAGGATGTAGTAAGGTGAGGTTTTTGCAATTTGTAAAAGTGATTCAGATTTCTCTGATTTTATCCATTATTGCTACGTAAAATATTTTGCCCCATTACACCTTATGTTCTAGTAATCAAAGTCTTCAGAAGTTTATTTCGGCTGGGACTAATCAATATATAAGTCAAAGTTTTAAGCCAGTAGGCCAAATTTTATCAGATTACATGTGAAACAAAGCACTATTGTGTCCATGCTATACTAAGGTAAAAGTCCAAGAGAGCTTTTCCCGCCATTTTTTAAAATGTGAAATACCTTGAAAACAAGGCCTATAACCTTTAACAATGTCTTTTCAATTTAGAGTATTAATTTAAGATCGTAGATTTATTTAATTTCACCTTACTACATCCTTAACATATAATATTTATGATGGATAAATGAACTCCCCGAATTGTTTGCTCAATAATGAATCATGTACCATAAAGTATTATGAAGTTTGCGTTTTTGGTCTAGTTAAGAAAAACTGTTTTGACACCCCCTTGGTATATAGGACTGGTACCGTCAATGGGAAAAAGCATTAAAGTGTTACCATACAGTAAACTTGGTACTAGTTGAGTTAGTATCAAGTTAACTGTACGGTATCTGTCCCAGTAGTACCAATATCCAGTGTTGTTCCCATACTGTGAGGTAGAAATAGTAGAAACCTTAAAACAACAACAACAAAAAAAAAAAACAAAAAAAAATGAAGAAACACAAAAATACAAATCACACAGGTCTATGTTCATATGAATTACACTGGATAAATAACAAAATAAAACTAGAGACTCCGAGACTGAGCCTGCAGTGGTGGATCCAGGCTTTCTGCTAAGGGGGACCAATATTATTTTTAAAAAAGGGGGACAAAATCAAATTTAAAAAAATCCTAGGAATTTTAAATATTTTACCGACCTAAAGGGAGGGGGGGGGGCACCCCGGCACCCTTAATCCGCCACTGGCCTATATCGCTCGCCTGACAAAATGCTTCTATCCCATGCATGACCAAAATGTTTTTTTACAAATAGGGTCTAATGTTAAGCTATATTCTCCATAGGAACCCTTGTTTTACTGATCCTACTGAAATGAGTAATCTTTGCAGAGGACCTTCTTTACATCATTCCAATAGAGTTCTTATTTTGTCGCCCCAGACGTAGTCGGGACGACATATTGTTATTGGTCCGTTTCTTTGTTTTTAAGTCTCCCAAACGAAGTTGGGAGACTTATTGTTTTTGTTGCGTTTCTTATTATTATTATTATTATTATTCCATCTTTCTTTATTCTCGTCGCAATGAACTTGTCCATTGAAAATCTCATAAGACCAAGAGCTTTCAAACTTGGTAGCATACTAGCCCCATGTATCTAGATATGCAGTGAGAATTTTTTTTTTTCAAAGGAGGTCCATTAGGGGTACTTTTGGGGGTGTCAAATAGGGGTGGGGTCGTCCTATAGTAATCCTATGGGAAAATGAAATTTTGAATGATTTTCATCATATACTTCATTGTTTCTCAAAAACTATAAACACTAGCTGCATGGAACTTCATGGGAAAGATGAGGGTCATGTAAGAAAGGGTTCCACAGCATTGGAAATTTCAAAATAACTACTGTTGCCATGGAAACCATACCAAAAAATGGAAATTTTGGGAAAATAGTAGTTTTTGTTGATAATAGTATTTTGATTACAGCAATATGTATTACTTAGATTATAAGGGGAACCCCTGCCCAAATTATTTTTGGGAAAGGGTCTGAAATAGGCTGCAATGGACAAAAGAGCATTTGGTTGCCATGGAAACAAAATCAGAAGCATATTTTTGGTTGAAAAATTGACTTTTCTGATTAAAAATAACGAATTTTGAGAAATATATATATAAGGGGAACCCCTGCCCAAATTTTTTTTGGAAAGGGTCTGAAATTGGTTGCAGGGGACAAAAGAGCACTTTGTTGCCATGGAAAGAAAACCAAAAAGATATTTTTTGTTGAAAAATTGAGTTTTCTGATAAAAAATAAGGAATTTTGAGAAATATATATTACATAGCTTATAAGGGGAACCCCTGCCCAA